>JBAJNP010000326.1:15913-60603 GCA_036877545.1 Yasuhikotakia modesta
AAATGCTGTCCTCGTGTGGTAATAACATGCAACTACAAGAACCTTATAAACCTGTGTGTTAATGGAACAAATGGCTAAATTATGTGAATCACAGTTTATTCAATGCGCTATTTATTAAAAAAACACACACACACACACACATAACCACACAATGGCACTAAGTGCTGATGATAAATAAAATTGAAACGGGACTGTTTAAATGCACTTTACAAGTCACACAATTAACACAAATCCAAGTTATGCTGTTTTAAAACACTCAGCTTCAGTTCAATGAATGTTAAATATACTGCAGAGATTGATATTCAAACAGTTCAAATACAGCACAGAGGAAACCGTGTCTATCATCAGTGACTGTGTTTGATAAAAGTTAATAAACTTATTCTAATGTTTTGGCTTCAAATGTTTTAGATGCTTCTGTTGCTGTTTGTGTCTAAAATTTACAGTGTCATTGTTTTAGCTTTGAATTTATGCACTTCTAATAAAGCTACTGTATACTTTGCAGTCTAAAAACAATATAAGCTTGAAATCTTTTAAAATATCAAAAGGCTTTTAGAAAAGCACCCGTTCACATTGTTTTGACAGATTACTGATTGTATAGACAACTTTGCACTGACAAAAATAGGCACTATTCAAACGTACAGTATGTTTAAACATTATAATATTAATCAACTTCCAAGGTTTGGTTCAACTGGCTGAGTAATAGTTTAAGTGCTTTTCTTTACAGAGACGTTTGGTAGAAATATTCTAAGGCACTGAACCAGTTTCTACTTGGGGAAAGAATCATTTAGAGCCTTTGACTGGTCAATTTCAATCTTTAGGCCACAAATGAAAGACAAAACACAAAGTCACATGATTAGCTTACGATGGCCTCTAAACCAGTGTATCTTAACCACTGTTTTAAAATATTCTATACTTAGTTGTTGCTCAGTGCTTTTTTTGTCTTGTTTTAAGTCATTCATTTGATTTTTTTAATGACTTTAGTCATCTTGGTTGAGCAAAAACTCAACCAAGATGAAAACAAATGTAACGTTAAATGAGTATATTTGTATGAGTTTTGTATAACTTATACTTGATATAAGTATTTAGTTGATTGTTTTTTATGGGCACACACTTTTCAATATAATGTTTCTTTGAATACAGAACTGAATCGTAATACCAGACCAAACGTCTCAGTCAGCAACATCATTAAACATCAACACTACAATCATCAACACCAACAAGTCTTAAACAAACAAAATTCTTGTATAACATACTGACAAAAACTTTCCAGACAGGAGACGAGTGTATTGGTGCTGAGGCAGAAATCAAATCCCAAAACAATGTGTTTGGATTTATGTCAAAAATTACATTCCCAGAAATCATTCCACAGTCACGGCATCAACGCTCTCCTGAGAGACCTCGGAGTCCACTGAGTAGCAGGAACTTCCGTTATCCTGAGTGTCTTTTGCCGCTTCCTCTCCCGTGGCTGCGGTGATATCCGGTTGGCCCTCGCAGCCGTGGAGCAGCTGCCCACAGAAGCGACTGTAGCGGTGGTACCTCAGCGGCTTGCCCACGTGGGCGAACATGTGCTCCTGCAGTTGACTCTTCTGCGAGAAGCGGAGGTTGCAGACGGCACAGGCCATCTTTCGTTTTCGTGTGAAGGCCGCCAACGGACTTCCGCTGCGTCCGGTTGCGACCGCGCCTCGTCTGAGTTCCATAGCCAACTCGTCTGCCAGAGCCTGGCTCTGCCGTAGGGCCTCCTCCAGGCTACCGGTGTCAATGCGCTCCTTATGAGGCAGCCTCTCCTCCAAGGATGTATGTTCCCTCCCGGTTTTGTCCTCTGAAGGGCCCTCCATTAGACCGCTGGGCTCCAGGGCGCAGGCGGCGTGGGTGAAAAGATGTTCTTGTAGGCCTTCGGGTGACAGACAGCGTTCGCCACAGCGTGGGCACAAAAGTGCTAGAGGGCCGTCTTTGAACAGGCCTGCCTGGCAGGGGCTCACCTGGTTTGGAGAGATAGAGGACGCCTCTTTCCCAGCTTCCTGTTGTTCGTCCTCCTCTACTCTTTCCTGTTTAATCCGTGCAGCGATATCAGAGTCGTCGCCCGAGGCCACCGAAGAGGCAGCGTGAAAGCTCTGAGGCTGCCTGTCGGATGCCACGCCCTCCAGCCCTACAGCAAGCGCTAACCGCCCATGCGTGCGATTAGCCCTTGCACTGGAGCGCCCGTCCTCGGGGTCCCGTGGTCCACCGGCCTTCAGGTTGGCGTTCTCTTTACTGGCTAGCTGTGAGGAGATCTGGATGCCATAGAGGTTGGACATGCGAATGGGGTCAGATGAGGCATCTGAGCCGCCCTCACCTGTTTTGCGGCAGAGCTGGTATGCGTGGAGGAACTTAATCCCTTCCTGGAGTCTGATCTGGTCCACAGGTTGTTTCGGACCCATGCCTGTGTACATGATGTGTAACAGGTAGCTGAAAACATCTGGCTGAATGTCTGTGGGCTGTATCTTAATACACTCACTGAGAAACAGAAACAGAATAATCATTTAAATTACATTTAGCAGTTGATCATTGTCTTGCAATTGTAATTATGTTTAGTAATTGTCAGATTTAATTTTATTTTGCTATTAAACAACATTATTGCAACAACTACATCAAATTGACGTTTGTAAGCACAACAGGTGACTCTTCAATGTAAAGCATTCAGTGTTTATAGATTGTAAACTTAAAAACAGATTTATTTTAGACTGTCAGCCAACCTGGACTGATGGATGAAGATCATTTTGAAGTAGTTAGAGAAAGCTGCAAGAACTGCACGATGAGCTTTGAAATATACGTTGCCAATGGCAACAGTGCAGTCACACAGAAAGCCAAACTCTCTTTGGACGTTTAGCTGTTGCAGCAGGAACAGACTGTGGCCAGATACATCCATCTCGACCTGTTAAACCCACATATACACAGAACACAAATAAATAAATGCAGTCAGATTATTATTCCTATTACTAGCAATTACTAGAACCAACCAGTTGAAAGCGTAACTGGCGACCTCTATCGATCAGAAGTGTCATAACATTTCAACAATGTTTGAGACAACAAACCAGATGTTTACATCTGGATTGAATTGCCATGTTTGCATTGACGTCTATTACGGCAACGTATCTGTACATGACATTCTTATATTGCTTACAGAGTCGTTTTATTAAACTACTTCATAATATGTTAAGACAGCAATAGCTCGTCTTCATTTGTAACTAAAGAAGAGTGGCATTTAATCGTTTTATTCAATCGTGTCCATTAACTTGCATGTATTGTTGACATTGCAATTGCACGCATATCTGACCAAACAAACCCGCAGATACACAAAAGGACATTAAGAAATAGCAATTGTTCACCGCATGGGAAATGTCATGATTTAATGAATGAATGTACATGACAAATAACATCGTGAAGGAGCGATTTAGTTCATGCTTCTGTAACCTGTTTGGTCTGATTTATGCGCGACAGCACCGTAATATTTTACACGTCTGGTCTCCACCGATCAAGTGTTGTCGAAGAAACGGTGTACGTGTGCATGCACCTTGGCCAACAAAACATGCATGTACCACAGCACGGATTAAACACACGCTCCCAAATATGCATCCTTACCAACTGTTTGAAGGGAAATGGATAAAAATTTCGTATTTGTTGCAGCAGGAAAATTCTCTTATGGTCTCGCGGTTCTTCCTATGCGATTGACGGCTTAGCTTGTTATCCGTCACGTGACCATACTGTACATTGGCTGATCCGCACAGTGGGAAACGTGAACATTTTTGT
Source organism: Yasuhikotakia modesta (assembly GCA_036877545.1). Classification (NCBI taxonomy): domain Eukaryota; kingdom Metazoa; phylum Chordata; class Actinopteri; order Cypriniformes; family Botiidae; genus Yasuhikotakia; species Yasuhikotakia modesta. Next base: position 19,700 of record JBAJNP010000326.1, read on the forward strand.
GCTGTTTTTTATTATTATTTATATGCTATTTATTTGATATTTTTCTATGGTGAAGGTAATGATTTACGTTTAGTATACTGGTAAACTTCCTAACAAAAAACACATCCCATGCATAAGACAACGAAGCTTTGGAATAAAGCTGAATAAAAGCTATATATTGACAAATATACATATATTCACTGTCTTGTAGTAATTGTCTTCCCACAGGCTTCGTCCCGAAGAGCAAATTTTCATACATGGTTTGGTTGCATTTTCACTGTGCTGGGCGGGCTGGATTTGCGTGAGTGGGGCCGGATCTGAGTGCGGTGACAGAGCTCGCAGAGCGGCTGTGCGGAAGTTCTTTCATCCGAGCTGCAGTAGGGGCTTCGCCCTCGAGATCTGCTCTTCCCGTCCCAAGTTTTCGCTTGGACGAAGGCAAAAGAGTCGGAATTTATTCGTTCTGCGTTTTCTCTCGATTTCCGTCCTTCGCTACAAGTTGGCGGCCATTACCGTAGGTGAGTATTTGCCTGTATTTTGCGTGTAAACACGATGTGCGGGAACGTGAGCTCTGCTCGTAGCGTCAGTGCGGGAAACTGCGCGGGGGTGGCGCTGCACGCTTGCGTGAGATCTTCAAGCGACAATGGTCAAATATTCAGTCCTTGGGCTCTGTTGGTAACAAATACTTTGTAAACTTTATGTTGTTAAGGTGGCTAATCGTTGTTCACATCGCTGTATTTTTACTTTTAAGTGCGGTATGATTGACAGCCACAACGCCCGCATGAGTCTGTCTCTAAAACGGGCCAATGAGAATCCGTGGGCGGGACGTAAAGCTCTCCGTTTAGCTTTATAATAGAAGTGAACGACAAAAACATAAACAAACTACACAGTTTTGTATTGTTTTTATAAATAGTTTCATTGCAATGCTGACATGTAAATGAAACATAACCTATAACTTGAAACGACATCTGTTATCATATAATTTTACGCGATTTATTGTTTTATATCACATTTTGACCAAGTTTATTTTTAGTTTTTTTAACTAAGTAACTAAACTTACAAATAATTTACCTGTTGAGCTTCTATATTAAACGCTGTTCGCAATATCTGATTGTTTTAGCATTTTAATATGTTTATTAATGTCAATGTACAAATACCTGAATTATTTAAATAGTTTGAATTATTTATATAAATCAGTTATTAATAATAACATTCACTCTTTAATCATGTATCATGATGCTCAACATAAGTCAGTGAGATTATGCTAATGGCTGTTTATTTTGTGTACACAGGGTAATGGCAAGACCCAGCCACAGTGAGCATGTGCTGCAGCAACTCAACAACCAGCGAGAGTGGGGCTTCCTCTGTGACTGCTGTATTGCCATAGGAGACATTTACTTCAGGGCACATAAAGCTGTGCTGGCAGCCTGCAGCTCTTACTTCAGAATGATGTTCATCCGGGACCAGCAGGGAACGGCGCGATTCGATCTCAGCAACATGCAAATCAGCGCCGAGTGCTTTGACCTCATCTTGCAGCTCATGTACCTCGGCCGCATCGCTGTGGACCACTTTGAGTTTGAAGAACTGAAGTCCTCCATGGCCTACCTACAAATGTACTACATCCCTGACTCGCTGGAGGATCTCAGAGACATCCGGACCTCCAATCTGACCCCCTCATCCTCAGCATCTTCCTCATCGTCCTCCAGTTCCTCGTCTTCATCCAGTGTGGTGGGTGGAAAGATGATGTTTGGTGTTCGGATGTTTGAGCAGCCCAGACCCAGCCCTCCTGAGAACGAACGCACTGCCAAAGCTTCAACCACAACTGCTCGTCAAAGCATTAACATCTCAACCGTCAGGCCTGCTGAAGATGTGGTCACACCACACCCTCTGCCACCCTCAGAGACGCTCGTAGACCAGCCATGTGACTTAAGGAAGAGGACTTCAGGCCGAAGCGCCACCATGAAGGAACGTCCTAGGTTTGGTCGCACCTACACATGTGACGACTGTGGCTTTGTATTTAGCTGTGAAAAGCTGCTTATTGAGCATATTCTTACATGCACCAATCGCAAAGCTTTCCAGACGCCCAAACTCAACAAAGAGGTTTTCAGCGACGGTGGCAAAGCAGAGAGTTCAACCTCAGAGGGGACGGACGAACACAGAGTTTGCAAGGGTGAAGACGATTGGCCAGACCACATGCCAGACGCAGAGAGTGTGAACAGGTCTGTTGCCACTGGCATGGACAGTGAAACTGCCTTTTCCAGGAATATAACCATTAAAGTGGAACAAGAGGAAGACTCTGAGACAGACTTAGAAACTGTAAAAGTAGTCAAGGTGGGAAATCATAATTTAGGAAGCTGCAAAGTTCGCAGCAGGCCGTACAAAGACGCTGCGGAGCAGATGAAGTTTGACAGTGAGGAAGAGGCTGGAGTATCTTCAATGAATGTTACCACCAATGCTATGGAAGGTCAAAGTAAGGAGTTAAACGCAGATGTGCAGAAGATCAAAGAAGAAAAGCAAGATGGAGTATCTGTTCCATGTGAGTTGTGTGGAGCTATGTTAACAGAGGAGGACCAGTCTGCACATTACATCTCCAACCACATGGGACATATCTGCGCTTGTGGAAAGTGTGGTCAAGTACTGATTAAAGGCAGACAGCTTCAGGAACACGCAGAACGCTGCGGTGAACCTCAGGGTCCTGAGATCGACTCCCCAGGTGAGGATTCACCTCTGCTTGAAGATGCAGAGGCTATGGATGAGGGCTTGCTGGAAGGCACCGACCTGAGCTTTCGCTGCCCTCTCTGCGGTCTGATTTTTGAAAGTGAAAGCCTTGCTGTGGAGCACACGCTAGCCTGTCCTGAACAGGAGCCATTTCGCCCCGTTCTGATGGAAGATGGCGGAGAGCCGGACCATCGGCGCAAGCATTTCTGCGCCATATGTGGCAAAGGCTTTTACCAGAGGTGTCACTTGAGGGAGCACTACACCGTTCACACCAAGGAGAAGCAGTTTACCTGTCAAACCTGTGGGAAGCAGTTTCTGCGGGAACGACAGCTCCGGCTGCACACCGACATGCACAAAGGTATGGCACGGTACGTCTGCCCCGTGTGCGACCAGGGCACCTTCCTCAAACACGATCATGTGCGACACATGATTTCCCACCTGTCGGCCGGAGAGACTATCTGTCAGGTGTGTTTCAAGATTTTCCCAAGCGGAGAGCACCTGGAGAAACACATGGACGTTCACCTGTACATCTGCGGAGTGTGCGGAGAGAAATTCCGTCTTCGCAAAGACATGCGGAGCCACTACAACTCCAAGCACAACAAGAGACAATGAGGGGCGGAGCCAAGTCTTTGAAATAAGCCATACTGTAAATGTGAGAACAAATCTATGCACTTAAGACACCAATTTTAACCTTTAAATCTGCACTTTCTGTGTGTATGCAAATGTTGCTCAGTGTTTGTGGTGGGTTATAGTGCCTCAAGGTTTTGGCTTCAATTCATTCATGAATTTTAAGACACAGATTCAGGCAAATGCATTACACTATCAGGGGTGTTTCAGTTACAAATACTAGTCAAACATTTGAGCTGCCTTGGGAAAGACATAATTAGAAAAAATAAAAGTCTGTGTCCATCTAGTAAGTAATTTCTGTGTGATAAGCTTTCATGAAGGTGCACAATGGATTTTTAATGTTTGAAACATTTAAACTTGGTTTTTAAGAGAATATTTGTGAAGGGGTCGTTTGTTTGTTTGTTGTTAGTGGTGCTCTTATTTCTGGTGAATACACAGGTGTCTTTATACACATTTCTGCTTTTATTTTGTCATTCTTTCAAGCTCTGGTATCGTAACTTAATGGCCATAATCTTCTATACCCATTTGACCGTAGAGATATTAAGGGAGTATAGATTACAAAAGATGTTGGCACTCTTTCCCCTTGCACCAGAACACTAAAATACATCATATGAGAAAAAGCAGAGAAAAACAGTCTGATTTGTTTTAGCGACGCTTAATAATCACAGCTGTACATACAGGAATCTATGCAAGCTGCTGTAAACTCACTCCAAATTCGTGTACGTCCACATTAAGAGTCTCAGATTATAAAGTACAGTATCCCAAAGATTAATTTAAGCAATTTTATGAAATGTCTTTTATGCAAGAATTGTGTGTTATTTAAAAGTTATATTTAGCCCACACTGCTTTTTTCCAGTAGAGCAGTCCAGCTATAATCAAAATGCTTTTGGTTGAGGGCCCATTCAAGCGTAAATTTATTGTGAAAGGTCTTAAAATTTCATGTTAATGTTTACTTCACACCATGTTGAATTACTTCGGCAAAAGTTTATGTAAAATCAGGTGTGCAAATACCATACAATGCTTGCACAGGGTATACATTTATGTATTGATAACTTAAGCAGTTTTTATCCCGTGATAGCTTCCTGTGAATTAGCCAGAATAATTTATTTTGATTTTGTGTTCATTTGAAGCTGTCATTGAGGTCATGTGATCGTACGAATTAATCAGTACACATTTAACATGGGACACTGGTTGCACCACTTTTGTTTAATGTCTCATCCAAGTAAACTGACTAATTTAGCTAAACGTTAATGTTTAGATTGTGTAATGATATGTCATGACTGGGTTAGTGTGGTTTATGTGGTTTAAGTGTCATTTTCATTTGTAGTACTAGTTAAGGACCAAAACAACCGTAAGTTAATTTAGACTAACAGATATTTGCACTGGTTGTCCTGCAGTGTATTTGTTGTGTGTTATAGTCCTGGTGAAAATATTTTTGTGGTGTATTATCATAAGAACTATTGTAAGGAATATATGCAAATGTTTGTTTTATGAGCTTATTTTTCATCATTTCTTTCAGTGTTTCATTTGTTTTTGGCTTCATAAACTAAAAAATAAACTTGAAAAATTTTGTGAGGATTTGTGTGAATTGTGAGAAAATTCTTTTTAAGCAAACACAAGTGCCAAACTCACAATCGCTACTGTTTAACCGTTCTGTTGTGTCAGACAAAGATTTTACAGTAGAAACTTTTCACAGTGTAGAAGGACAGATGATTTATTGCACTTTTGACTGTTGGATAAACCAGCAAAACATTTGCCATGCAAATGATCACACAGAACCCATCCGGAATATTTTATCCCTTTTTTAACTGACCATGTCAAACAGCTTTCAATTATTTATTATAACAAAACGTACCAGCACAATAAAATTATTAGTTATAAAAACCTCAGTTTATATTGATTATATTTTAAATTATTCTACTTTGAAGCTTCTTTAAAAATATTAAAAAACAATGGCTGTCTTGTTTTATCTCATCCTAAAGACACGACTGCAAATAGACAAATGGCTTTTTATAATTTAATTAAATTGCAAAGGCTCTGTTTAATAGAGTTTAGCATATTTGGTCTCTTTAATTTCATAAATATTTAATATATACATTATTTGCAAAATCACAATTTGACATTATTTTTTTAAAACCAAGACTCTTATTTTGAAATGTTGCTTCACGTTCGTTGTGCATCTGTGGTAGAATTATCAACATTTCTTGTTAGTCTAAAATAACTAGTTGGACTTTACAATGATATTTAAATGGATGAAATAAATGAGCTAAACTATGGTAGCAAGTTTACAGGGCCAGGAAGTTATTCTGATGGAGTTTGTTTGTAGGTAAGTCCCATCGCTCACCTGTAGATGGAGTTATTATATATTCTGCCCAAGGTTCACGTTAAAAAGATGTTTGACTATAGATGACTATATCGCTACTTGGCTTTGGAGACGTGCTACTGTTATGAATATGAATATATATGTATATGAACAGAATGTATTGTTTATTGGCATCATCCTGGCATCTGTTTATTTTGCTATATTGCATTAAACTGAAGTCTTTCTATAGTTAAACTGCAAATTGTGCCCATGAGGGACCCATGTGGTCGGCAATAATTCTCAAATTTCACATCTACCAGAAGGCAGACTGGGTCCGTGAATTCATGCTGGTGGTGCCACCATCCATGTTCCTCAGGCCAGGCTGTTACTCCAGTCTTCAGCTGCCCAGTTTTGGTGAGTCTGTTCCCCCTGCAGCCTCAGTGTTCTCTATTGACCTCCTTTATTAACCAGGTTATTTCTATAAAGCTACCTGTAGCTACAAACCTGAATCTGTGTGATGTTATGCATTGCACTAATGCCACCATATTGGCTGCTCATATAAACACATGAACAAATAGATGCAAAATGTACAAAACGAACGAATATCTCAGACTGATAAATGTCAGATTAAAAACATTTTAATGCCTCCATATTGAGCCTCTTAACAGCTCTTTTGGTTTTGCAGCCAATAAGCTTGTGGTTTTGGAAACCATCTCTGGATGCCTGCAACCCTCTTGTGGCCATTACTGTGACGCAAGCGCTGTATTTGTCCAATCAAATTAGTTGAGCACGAAGACGAACTTTTGCGTCTCATTGGACAAATATATGGCTGACGTCAGAAGTTGTTTAATAAAAGGCTTTTAAACGAAGCAGTTTAATTCTTTCTAAAATGCAACAGGGTATCTTATATAAGATATTATTTTCCAACATTAACTTTTAATTAATTTGCATCCTAATTATTATATCATAATTGTATCTGTTGTGTCTTTGGGAAATAGTAGCTATTCATGGTATACATTCAGTATTCCTCATGTTTGTTTACTCGAAAAGAAAGGGATTTGAACCAGTTTCTGTCTGTCTGCATTTTGCTTTTCGTCGTCCATCCACGTGGTGGCACTGTTTACATTTGTTTGTTTGTTTGTTTGTTTGTTTGTTTGTTTGTATAACGCCCATTATAAACAGGTTATGCGTTCATGCCCCACGTTTGCCTTTGAGAAGTTCTCTGTGGGTTTTCGTTTTTACAAAATGCATCACATAATGATTTCCCAGATTAAGATATAAAAACATAATGGAGAATTTATTGCCAGAAGATTTCAGAGCTCATGAGATCAAAGTGGGATGATTTGTGCATTATAATATTTATACTAAAATTAGCTATTTCTGGTCCACTAACCAATAAACAATGATTTAAAATATATAAGCAAATATCTAAAAAAAAAGTCTTTATCTGTGACATCTGTACAGCCTCTATCTTTCCGTTACACCCAGCTAATTGAATTTCACATCCATTATCCCTAATTATATGGAAACTGCTAAGATCACAGGCCCCAGAACTCCTCCCACATGCCCCTCCGATTAAGCCTGGTTTAAATGATGTCCTTTTAAGGCCGCTCTGTTTGTCATGACACATCATCCAGCCACTCCAGTCAGACGTTTACAGGCATGGACCTGTTACAGGTGTCCGGCACAGCACTGCTTGGCATTCTGTCTTCCATCTTAACTAATCATATCCTTTCATGTGCCCTGTATAGTTAAAATATGTGTGTTTTTGTTTAATGGGCATCTTGGTACACTTGTTTTTTTTTCATTTACAGCATTTTGAAGATGCTTTTGTCCAGAGAGAATTCTGATTGGCCAGGAAAATTCCACTTGACTACAGTTTATATATGAAAAGCTATTGAGTGTCCCATCTCATCTTGTATAATGAGTTATTTTCTGTATAATCTGTTCTTTTCTATTAGTTTCTCTGCCCACACTGTGATGTGTCAGGATACATATTTGATGCAATGATAGCAACTGAAGTGCCTTTGGGCAAGGCCCGAACCCCTGGGTGCTGCTGTGATAACTGCCCACTGCTCCAGGTGTGTGTGTTCACAACTTGCAGTGTGTGTTTCGTAATTTGTAAATGTTATGCTTCAGTAATCTTCCTGAATTAGACTAATAGTTTCTCACTCATCTTATGTGTAACTCATCATCTGCTCTCTCATAACGGCAGCTGACAAACATAAGCTGAGATGTTTTCAAGTCAATAGAAACATTATGAAGTCTTCTTAAAAGCACTGTGGCCCTGTTAATGCTTTCCTGTTTCATGACCAGGATTAATGCTATTAACCGAGACCAATGGTGGCGTCTTAAAATCTGGTCTATATAGTCAGGAAAAATGATCGGTTAGCCTTTTAAAATGCTGCTGTTTTCCCATAATGCATTAGAGCCTGATTCACATTTTACAACGTTCCCAAAATGTTTCTCTATGTAGATCACAGCCAGTCTTGTATTTCCTGCATCCCCCCTAATATCTTTTACACTTTACAGCTGCTTAAAGAAATGGATTTTCCATTTATAACAATTTAGTATAACAGCCTTTTTAAGAATCGTGTTTTTGTCTTTTGTTAAAGTTCATAGCAATACATAGTTCAGCACATACATGTGTAACATTACATTATAGTGTTTATAATGAATGCTTATTTTAAAAATAATAAGCAAGTTATCTACTTAATCATTTTTGAAAACCCATAACATTTAATAATTTTAATTTAAAATGAGGAAAAAAGACTTTTATCCTCTTGTTTAAGGGGCTTTTAACTGTATATAAAATTTCACATATTTAAGAGTTAATAAATACCCACTGGTTGGTCACCTTAAACAAACACTCCCTTTGTGGATGTAAATCTTAAGGTAAAGGTAATGAGCATCGTGCTTTAGAAATAAATAAACATTCAAATATTCAAAATGGCAGCTGACCCGTGCCATCTGTCCATCACAACAACGCAAAATGTCAAACATGCACGCTGGCTAAAAATGTGACTGCCGTCATCTGCCAAAAACCTGCTGGGTAAAAATATTTATGATTAAATATACAAGTGAATATATTGTGCGATTTGTAATTATGTTGTCATCTAGTTTATTGGAAGTGGTTTTAATGACATCATCATCAGCTGTGAATTAATTCCCTGATGGCTTTATTTTGTTGATGAGTTGATGACATCAGAAAAACCTAAGTAGCACATGCAATCTGTTTTGACCTATAGATCAGTATTTTGGAGCTTTTTATATATAAAAGACAAATAATAATAATAGTAGCTAAAATTGGCACTATTAATAACAGCTCCAGTTAGGATTAAAGTGAAAGTGAAAGTGAAAGTGTGTGTGTGTGTGTGTGTGTGTGTGTGACATTTTCACACACTGTGAAATGTCAATTTGACACCTTTTAGCAGAGAGCTAAAGACAGTTCTTTAGAATGTATGAAAATCTATTATTTTACAACAGAGTATTTCAACAACTGAATCTTCAACAAACTGTATCTTTGAGAAGATGAGATAGAATCAGAGGCAGGTGTCATTTTCCTACTGTTTACAATAATATACATAATAACTGACGCAACTGTTCAACTATTTTCAGAAAGTTATTTCTGAGCAGCTATTTTTGATATCACACCAGACCCACATCCTGTACTGTAACGCATTTCTTGTTGACACATTTTTACCTCTATATAACCTCTTATGTTTTATATACAGATTCCATCGCCCGCTCAGTGTGTTATTCATGTCTGGTCTCTGAGAGAAATGATGTCATAAAAGTACTAATTGTGGGACAGCAGTATGAAAACTTTTATTATAGTTTAATTTAATTTCTATATGACACACTTGTCTTGGTTGTGCTGCTGTTTTGAACCATTTGTAAGTTTGCACAGAGAGGAACAACAGAACACATAGAAATTTATATCTACAACAATAAAAAACTGTGGGGACACAAGATTCAAATATGGGCTGTTTTGGGCTAGTTATTATATATGATGTTGCCTAATATTATCATATGATTTCTCATATGATGTCAGATGTTGCTTCACACCATTACCGCTTTTTACAACCACCGCAAACTTCTAAAAGCAATTTTTCCCAAATGGTTCCATTAATGGCCTAGCTGTGGAAAGCTGTTTCCGTTTATTACAAAGTGGACCTTCTCTTTCAATATGCAAAAAATGTCCAGGCCTTGTTGTTTTAAATGAGGTGGAAAAACAGTACTGTATGATTTTACCTAAACAGTATCACAGATGAACTGCCTTTGCTCGTGTGTTTGACTATAATGAGTCTGCGAAGGGACGGTAATGTTTGCTTGGCTGAACAGAAGGTCCCTGTGGAGACATGGCTGTGTGAGTAAGATGTTTACGCTGCAGGATATATATTCGATGATTTAATGCCTTATGTTGCATATGCAGTCAATTGTACAATCTGTTGTATACATAGAACTTGTCCAACAGGAATGTAACATGGTTTAATTTTAAGGCACTTTGCTAGATGTTTGTTTCATTACCACGCAGGCCACAAACTTGGAGGAGATATCTTTGTGTTCATTAGGCAATTTATTCCCCTCAGACGTCAATTAAACTGAGTAAATGTCATTTCTAATGTCCGTTGAGCCATTTAGTTCCTGTCAAATGTAAAATCTTCTGTTACAACATTACAGATGATTAAACTCATTTTAATTGTTTGATGTATTAATCTCCTATAAACTAAATGACATACAATTAACTGAGACAAGTCCACAAGGGTTTGTTGTACTAAGACATCAATGATTCACAAATGGCTATATATCGCTCAGTAACCGACACTGGACGCTAGCCATCTGGTGCTACTTTATCAAACAGAAACTATTTTTTAATATATTTGTTTTTAATGTATATTGTTTACGTATGCATTTTTTTAATTTTGTCTTCACACACAAACAGTTGCATGAAATGTTTATTAGTACATCATGTGTTCTTTATTAGATATATTTCCCAACCCACATTTGTTTAATAAAATATTTATCAAATATAGGAGGTTAAAATGTCAACATGAGTTTGCACAGTGTATTTTTCCTACTTTTAAGTCATTTTTATGTAATCAGATATTCCATTCCTGAGCTCAATTTTACAGGCAAAGTCTGTTTATCTTGCAGACAAATTAAGATAATAGACATGGAAAGAAATGCTACTTATGTCTGTCTGTCTGTCTGTCCGTCTGTCTGTAACATTACATTATTAATAATTTTCCTAACTATGACTCCTTATAATCAGTTTGTGTCTTGAAGAGTTAAACATAAACCAAAGAAACATGAAAACTGAGTTTCTGTGTATTGGACTCATTTGCTATTTCTTAGACCGAACATTCGTGGCCATTGATGTCAAATAATCGTGTGTCACAGTCAATTGCTGAGATTCTCTGTGTCCTTGGTAACCGAATCCTCCTGCAGCGGAGAGGATCCCTCCATCAATCCAGCTCCGCTGTCTGTCAACGAGGGGGCATCGGGTCCCGCGCTGTAGCTTGTCCAAGATGCCTGATCTGTCGTGGGCTGTTGGAATAAATTCAGATCCGTAGGGGATGAATCCCAAACGTACGGCTCGCGGGTACGAATGAATTCCAAGGGCTGATTTTCAGTCGCACCGACCCCTGAACTGTCTTGTGTGTTTTGCTCAGATGTAGGAATCGTTCTCAAATCCACACGTGGGTCGTTCGTGTGCCCCGATGTAAAGGGTTTCTTCGATGCACCTGCTGTGAAAACACCGCTTTCTGCAACTTGATGAAGCTCTTCGTCTCCGTTCTCGCTCCATTGCCGTTTATCCAGCGTAGAAACAGAGTTTGCATAAGTGGGTGTATGTGTTGCCCTCAGGTTGTCCGGGGATGAATGGTTTGCGTTACTCACTGCTGAGACGTTACTGGCTGTGATATTATTGGGATTGATGCCAAAAGCATCTGACCGTGCAGTCGAGGAGGCAGACGTCGGTTCCCATATCAAACTATAATAAATGGCCAGTATTACAGCAGCCAAAGACACTGACAAGACATATGCAAAGACAGTAGCCATTCTCACCCACTTTTTATTGGTTTTAGCAGCCATTTTTGCCTTTTTGTCACCCGTGTAGGTGGCAGGTTTGCCCCGTTCCATGTTTGGCATATAGTCCCGTTCTCTCATGTTCCCACGGATGTTCCCACGGATTCTCCCTCTTTGCTCCTTTACGCCGTCCGTCTTGAACGCAAACTGTTTACAGTGAACGCAAGAGACAAACTGCGTTTGTCGACTTTTAGCGCCGCCTTCCTTGTTATTCGTCCATCACTCCATCAATTTCGCAAATCCACCTTAGTTTTGTTTCCAACAGGAGAACGTGTGAGGTCCTGCTTGCATAAACGCAGAGCATTACCGGAACGATAGCTTTGGCGATCCAACCGTGTCAGACGCAAAACCAGGGCACTGTCTGGACCGGGTCTGGGCTGATATGTGATTCATCTAGTGAATGAGATGAGAATAGACATACAAGCACCCTGTCTATTATGTAGGAAGGACACGGTTTGGTATAGTGATGAAGAGGCGGGTCACAAGTGCGCACTTGAAGAAACAGACGCAGCCCAAAGCCAAACGTCATTGTTTTAGAAACCCTTGTGTTTGATAGATGCAAATGAACCTGAACTTTTTAAAAACGCTTTTTCTTTACTTAGCTTTTCTGGCAGTTTACTTAAGTCAGTGTGACAGAATCTATATTATTGTTTATGCCTTTTGTCATTTAATATCGATGCCATATTGTGTGTATCATGCATTATAATATCTTATATCTCATAGGTCGATTATGAATCAGACAACATTAATAGACGTCGCTGTTAAAGTGATTCTTTGTTACTAAATTCTTCTGGGTTACGTCTCTGTGAGGTGAAGATGTACTATCTGTACTACTATAGATCTTATATAATTGACATAATTGGAATAGAAACATATGCAACTGAATAAACAATAAAAGCAATAAAGAGAGTGTATATGTATAAACATATGTTTATACATGTTTGTTCATACATATGCATACAATGTGTTTATACATTGATTATATTGTAAAATATAATCAGTTATTATGTTCTTGGGTGCCATCAACTGGCCAAATAGCTACATTACACTCATTTAAACCTTAAATCGTGCTTAAAAAGTCTGTTGTTGCTGTTTTGTAATGTCAGCATATTAAAATAGCAGATTTGTTCAGTGTTTTTAAGAAATGACACTTTTGTGGTACATGTCTGAGGAAGTGAGAGAAAAACAGAGAAGAGAAAAATAGTTGTACATTTATGGACATGTTTTGTCTAGCTTTGTTCCTTTAAGTGCAGGAAATCCTGAACATACTTATTGCTAAGAAAGAAGGATTTCTGACAGATCACAGTCAGACCATGAATACAATGCGACTGGCGTTTTTATTATGTCAATGTTTTGTCACACTTACTAATGCTCGCTGCAACAATAGTTTTTTTGGTAAGTAAAACAGCATGTGAAGAAAATGTAAATTGTTAACGTTAGTGTATTTGCCAATGAATTGTTTTGATTGATTTAAAAATGTGTTAAGATTAAATGTGTTAAAAATGTGATTTTAAGATTTAAAATGAAGATTTAACATTGGTGTATTGGTTACTCTATTGGTTAAACGTAATGTGTACGATTTGATTTAAATGTGAGCTTTATAAACATTATGGCACACAAAAATACAAAGAACTTTCAACAAACTATGAATGTCCAATAGGATCACACCCGTTATTATGTAATTGTTTATTGTTTCATAATTGTTTCGTCATGATCACTTGAAATGATATTGTTATTGTATAATGACGTTGTATGCGTTTATTCACAGGTGGTGATGACGCAATGAAAATGAGCGCTTACGTCGGAGGTCATGTGACCCTGCCGTGCACTAACATTATCAGGACCATAAACTGCAGTAGCGCCACCTGGCTGGCTGAGGAACACGCTGTTAGTGTTGAGGTGGTCCAGCTAGGTCAAATAAATCTGCTGCACTCAGACAAGGCAAAAAGAGTAAGTCTGACATCTGACTGCTCTCTAAACATCAGAAACATCAGAGCTGAAGACTGTGGATGCTACATCTGTCAACAGTGGGTGGGCGACACGGAAGAAGCAGAACAGGCTATAATTTGTTTGTATCTCACTGAAGGTCTGTATAAATATGAATAAATATGAATTTAAATATGAATAACCTACTGCAATTACATGCATTATCAGTTTAAAGATATTATGAGTCAGCATAGTATTATATTCTGTATTCTTATGTTTGCTTTGGCCAGGCAGCCAGTTTAAATTAATACATCAATAATACATCACAATTATATGAATGCATTGTATGTATTTATTAGTATTTCAATGCAATTGTTGTAATAGCAGAAATACAATGATCATTTTCTTTCTATTTCAGGCACAACTAACACAAAGATTGGTAATTAACTTTCTCATTGTAAAAATGTAGCTACTTGAATCATAATTCCAGTAATAATAAATTGCCAGTATGTGTTAGCAATTACATAAATTACTTTCCTTTTGACAGCCGTGGTAAAGGTTTAATGTCGCAACAATGAATCACTGAATGTCAACTTTTCAAAACTAAACCCTTATGTCACCCAATGGCACATGTAAAGTAATAGATAAGTTTGATTCGATACATTTTTTTATTATTTATGTTTCCAGGTGTTACGCACATGTATGATAGAGGTAATTTTCCTTCATATTACAATTGTGTATCACAGAAATTCAGAGTATTAATGTCTAAAAAAGTAACATTATTTTCTCATTTTCCCTTATTAGTTTCATGAATGTTACTTTTGATTGACATAAAAGTGAAGTTGTAACAGCAAAATCATCTTGTGTTAATAGCAATACAAGTTTTTTGGTTTAATCAAGTTAGTTAAAGTTTGAGTTTAAAGATTGGTCAGTTGTTATGATTTTAGGCATGTTAGGTCTGTATTGTATGTCTGTATTTATATTGTTAAAGCTATCTTCAATGATAACTGGACAAAATTTATTTTTACTGCACAAAATTATATTTATGAATCTATATAAACATACTGCAATTGTGTATTGTGACAGAATTTTTATTATCCTGTTACCCTAAATAAATACAATTCCCACTTTTTAGGCACAACAACTGGAAAGCAAGATGGTAGGTTCACACTGTAAATGTTACTGTTCTGGGTTAGTTGTGATTCTTTTACTAAATTTAAAACAATGCAATGTCCAATGATAGTCCAACGATAAACAACCTAAGACAATAATAACACACACAGCTGAGTTCCAGAGATGAGTGTTTGAATATGACAATATCTGTTTTCTTTTTCCAGAAGATGACAGAGATGAAATATGTGAGTTGCTTGTAAAACATTCATTGTTAAGGTTTTTAATGGGGAATGTGCAAAAAACAAGAACAATTTCTGTTTCTATGCCAGTAACGACTATATTTTAAACAATATACTATGCCCAGAGCAAAATCGTAATATTATAATGTCTTTCTTTCCTAGTAAATCTAAGGATTGTGATTCCAGCAATGCTAACAGTTATTGTTTTATCAGTGGTCATGCTCATTGTTTGGCATAGATATCGCAGGAGACCACATGGTAAGTTAAATGTTACGGTACAGTCCTACATCCACAGCTGTAATATTATTCTGTGTATCTGTAAATATCTTGTAATGCTGAAATACACACTT
The DNA here is from genome assembly GCA_036877545.1 of Yasuhikotakia modesta. Classification (NCBI taxonomy): domain Eukaryota; kingdom Metazoa; phylum Chordata; class Actinopteri; order Cypriniformes; family Botiidae; genus Yasuhikotakia; species Yasuhikotakia modesta. The sequence goes on from JBAJNP010000326.1 coordinate 35,041, forward strand.
TTTTTTTAGCAACACCATCGCTTGTAAACCAAAATGATGTTTACAATGAACACAATGTAAGTAAAATTAAATGTATTTGTGTACTTGTTAATTGTTTGTACTCATTTTACTAATAAAATTCTGTTGTTGTTATAATCATTTGAACAGGGTGATGTTGTGATCTACACAGAGCTAAAGCATGATGATAAACCAAAGGATGTGTACATTGACATGGGACGCCAAGAAACTGTGTATTCTGCCGTTAAATCTTAGTAACTGTCTTAAATAACAATTTAATGCAAAGCTTGCAGAATCCTTAATTCTATGCTAAGTAATGTCTTGGATTTGGTAGCAAATGAGGCTGTTTTCAAATGAAATGATCTCATTGAGATTATTGTATATTTGTAAAAGTTGCACTTTTATCTATAACTTTAATCTGCAACTTAATTGTAGTATTATTGTGCATAGACATTAAAACACTTTCCTGTTAACATCTTAATAATATTTTTTAAAAATGTGTTTTGTACTAGCAAGCAAATGATTTTGAAATACTGTATATTTTAATATCTTACTATTTATTTGTGTATTTGTGTACAACTGACAGTCTGTTTCCAGATTAAAAGAAGTACCAAAAAACAAATTGGTAACTGTTGTGGTCAAATTTAAGCTATTTTGCTTTAAGTAAGAAATTGTGCCTTTGGAAATGTTTTTCTCATCTCTTTGTGTTCTAGTTTGTATTTGATAGTTAATGAGGAAAACCGTTTAATAAAGAAAACTCTGACTGTCCTGGTTTGTACTAAGACCGGGCCCATGTTGAGATGACCCAGTAGGTGTCTGTTCTTGACCGTGCTTGAGTCCACACGGCCAAGCTCAAGAACAAAAGGTTGCAAGACTCTCCTTGTCTTTGTCCTACAGATCTTTGACGACCCACTCAAACCCCCAACATACACAAGCACAGCCCATTCCCCAGAACATACATATAAGCCCAGCATGAGGCAGACTGCCGGAGCCGTCCCAATGTTGCTCCATTTGCATTTTAAGCACAGGATGGAAACTGAACACCTGAGGTGTGGATTCACACAAGGACTCATCTACATGCGTAGTGTTGCACGTCATTGTTTTAACAGAGCTTCGGTTACCAGATGTAACAAGTGAGTTTTACATTTTACAAACTCCCCACAGGCTAAATTCATCCACAATATAAGCAACATGCTAGCTGACTAGCGTTTAGTCAGCATGTTGAATGTGTTTCTGTAGCTCAACTGGTAGAACGTTGCGGATTGTGGGTTCGAGTCCCTGAGAGGATGTGCACTGATAAACTGTATAGCTTGAATTTTGTGTGTCTTCTGGGCACAATATATGTGTTGTGGCATGGTGTGTATTTTAAGTAAGGTCTGGCAATCCAAACTGTGGACTGGAAAGGATAAACGTGAGGGAGGCAAGTGGGCTAATACATGATGAAGCCAGGCCTGTAAGCGCTGGGATGGGAGCGCTGGGATGGTTTGTCACCGAAAGAGCGGAAACAAAAGGTTCTGTTAAAGGTTTGCAAAAGGTGGACCAGGAGAGGTGTTAAAAGTGATACCCCAAAGAAACAAGAGGCAGATATCTCGCTGCCATTTACACGTATACTGTCTGCTCTCAAACTGACAGACAGAACCTCCAATCAACAAAACAGTGAGCTTGACCTTGTGTAGCCTACAGGCCTGACTGAGGTTTGGAATAAGGGAACTGAAATAAAAAAATCCTAATAAAAGAATAAAAGAAGCATAATGACTTATAAGGAAACAGGAATTTCATACCTGCTAAAATTACACAGCACAGCACAATTTAGGAAGGTTTTTATGTTTCTTTTGGGTTTATAATGAGAAACAAAGTCATGCTTATCGAAAGACGTGCACTATAAACATCTGACTCATTTACAGAAAAATCTATCTACATCTGTTTGGAACTGGACCCCAGGCTTTGGGATAAAGAGAAAATACTTCAAAGGCCAATTGTTTGAGGGAGTTCACTTTGAGCCATGGAAATGGAAATTTCCAGCATTCCTCAATGATAATTGGATGACTCCAAAGTGCAGTGAAGCTTAGCTGCAAAGTACCAGAAAGGCCATAGACCCCATTCAATCTTTGCATTTTGGGAATTTCTTTGCTGATATAAAAATACACATGTGGCCACAGGCACTTCTTCATGAAAACTTATTTGTGGAAAAATAGATAGATAGTGTAAGTGTTGTTTTCCATGCATTTCTACATATATACAGTATACAAACAAAATGATAAATGAACTGATGTCATATTTCGCAATATCGCGTATGTATAATGTCTTGCGTGTTATTGGTCATCTGTTTACACTTCCCATTGAAATCGACCCCTCCGTGTGTGTGTGCGCGCGCGCGCGTGCGCGTGCATGTGTGGTTTAACGCAGCGATTCAACGCAACCCAGTGATTGACAATTTCCTGGAAGGAGGTTCCTTATCATGTGAAATTTCCACTGCTTGGATCCAGTTTGGCCTCGTCGTCTCACCTACGATGAACACGCCGTCCGCTTCACACAATGGATTGAACTCGGAGTTGTGAACAGATCGGTGTTGTTAAACCTCACAACTCTACGAAAAGTTTCACCTTAAGGGACTTCATAAAACACGAGGTAAGATTTTGAGAATTGTGTGCGATTTGACTGTGGGTCACTATTGTGTTTCTTTATAATTCAGTCTCAATAAAAGAAGCGTAAGTTGCTTTATCTAACGGGTTGATAATGTTTGTAATGGTTGTAGTTGTACTGAATTGTGTATGTTATGTTGATTTTATGTATAAGCGCTCTGTGAGATTTCTTTGCGTTTTAATGCTTATATATCATCATAGAATGTTGTATATATATATTGAATATAGAATATTGTTAAATAATAATTCAAGTGTATTGGCAGTATATTGTATAAAGTATATTGTTGCAGGATGAAACGACATTTTATTAAAAAAAAAGCTGCATATGCCTTTGTCTATAAAGTGAATTTCTACATGTTTTATACCCACAGTGTAAGCTTTTATAATCTGCAACCGTTCTATATAGATGTTCTGTAGATGCTAACAGTTTCTTGTGTGTGTGTGTGTGTGTGTGTGTCTTGTGTATTTCACTGTAGACATGATTCAGAGGACAGAGGTGGTGCTCTCGGTCCTGGGGGAGCTACAGGAGGCCACGGAGAGCGTGGGTCTCGATGCCCTCACTACGGTCGCTGTAGATGTGGAGCAGGTCCTGTCAGCTTTCCATCTTCCCACAGCCCTCAGTACTGAGATATCCTCATGGCTGGGCATCGATGCTGTAGCTCACAGGCTGTACCCAGTCGACGCTCCAGCTGGTCTGCTTCCTCTGGTCAGCAAAGGAGAAGGGAACCTGCTATTTGATGCAGCTAGCATGCTTCTGGTGGGGTCTACCAGCCTGAGTTTAGAGCTTCAAGTAAGGACTGTGGTGGAGATGCTGCTTTGGAAGAGGTACTACCTATGCGGCATGATCGACTCCAAGGTGATGCTGCAGGCAGCCAGGTTCTCGCTGTGTGCCGAAGAGTCTCAGGATATGCTCAATCTTCCCATTCAGGTACTGGAGGCCATTTTTGATGCAGACGTCAAGGCTTCCTGTTTCCCTGGCGCATTTGCCAACATGTGGCATGTGTACGCGTTGGCGTCTGTCCTCAAGTGCAACATTTTTTCGGTTTATCCCATGTACAACTTAAAGATTCGGCCCTATTTCAACCGACTCATTCGCCCAAGGACATGTTTGAAAGATGCTGAGCCCCTGACTCTTCACATCATGTGGTCGGGTGACCTTGAGGCAGGCTCTGTTTTTAAACCCCACAACTTTGTGGCCTTGATCCATGCAAGTGACCTGAAAATTGGAAGCCCCAACAGTGAGCAGCGAATGTCCTTTGTTAAATCTCTGGAACACGTGAGTCCCGATTCCCAAGTGTCTTACTCAACCCTCAAAGACAGGTTCAACATCACTAAGAGCACCTTTTACCGCTGGAAGAGGCAAAGCGCTGAGTACCACAAGAAGTCTGTGGCGAGGTACGAGGCCAAACACTTTTTTCTGACCTCTTACAAGCAAGGCAAGCTCATTCCTCTAAGCCAGTTTAAAGAGCTTTTTCCAGAAATTCCAAGATCCACGTATTATGCTTGGAAGCATGAACTTGTTTCCTCTTGCAGTGTCTCTGGAGGTTCCACAGGGGAGCTGAGTCCCGGAGACAGCACTGAGCAAGACTACTGGTCATCTCCAGAAGTCAAGAAAACGCCCAACCAGGGAAGTTTTGCCAGTATGATAGCGCTCAGGTGTGAGAAACTGGAAGGAGAACGGGCCCAAAATGTATCTTTGATGCAAGAGGCAAAGAAGAGCCTACAGAACTGCATTGTTACAAACACCTCTTTCCCCTACAGAATCTTTAAAAGAAGGTTTCCTGGCATCTCTAGATCCACATACTACAACTGGAGGAGAGAAGCTATGATGTTCACTCCTTTCAAGGAGTTCTCGGGGAGCAGCGAGGAAGGCTCAGATGCTGACAAAACCCAGAGTCCAAAAAGTCAACTGTCCCCCGCTAACTTAGAGAGGCGAAAATTGACACCTAAAATGAGGATCTCCAGACGCAGGCAAAAAAGCCTGAGGCTAGCTTACCACCAGAAGAAAACCCTATGGGAGGAGGCCAAAATGCTTGTGCAGAGGTCAAAGATATCCTTCATTAAATTCAAGCTCAAGTTCCCTTCAGTGTCTTCCTCTTTCTACTGGCTTTGGAGAAATTCTATGAAAAAAAGATCTGAGAAGCCCAGCATGATATCTGAGATGGAGAAATCCCAAAATTTGTCAGTCTCTGAGAAAGCCATGGAAAATACAAAAACTGCCAGAATGTTTTCTTTTGATGAAAACATTGATTGCCTGAATGGACAGACTGTAAGTGCTTCTCAGTTCACACTACCTGAATTCTCTCTGCCTGACAAATCCACTAATGAACAAATGTTTGTGATGGATGTTGTTGCACTGGCTAATTTCAAGGCTAAAGCTAAGCTGTTCCTGCAGCAACGATTTCAGGAGAAGTCTTTTCCCACATTTAAAGAGTTTAGATCCTACTTTCCTCTCACTCCTCGTTCCACCTACTACATGTGGAAAAGAGCTCTGCATCACGGTGTACCATTAATTCATGGCTGAATGATTTCTTTCTTGCTGTTAATTTGCTTTCCCAAGTGTTAAAATTCACAATGCATTTGTTTTTTTTGAGCCTGAGAGTTTTTTGTTGTGCACCAATATAATTGCAGTTCATGCATCTTAATTATTTGTCCATTTTGTTTAATTTGACAATTCTGTTGTAGCTCAACATTTGCATTTGTGTGAAATCAGACAGTCTTTGTGTTCACCTAAGTACTGATGGCCCGTAGGCAAAAGGCAGTTCAAAGACATTTATCTGAATTCAAGTGGCTCTATTTTGTTGCCCTGCCCCCAATGGTTTACAATTTAAATGAGGTTTGGATTGAGTTTTTCATTGTTGTTTTTGGATACTTGCATGTTTCTGTACCTATTTCCTAGTGTTTTCCATGCATTTAAAATGTATAGTATTTTTAATTTTGTGTTTTTATACATATATATTTTTATATTGACAATTGAATGTTATCTTTGCTCAGGACTGATGTTATGTAGCCAAGTTTGAATTCATTCCTCACACTTGAATGTTACAAAATTCTATGAGGGGCTTGTTGCTGTTTTGCACATTTTGTTGGACCACACATTTCAGCTCTCACTTTTCTTTTGCTGCTAAAAGTGTAAATATTTAACAATTTCTTTCACATATTTAAACTACCTAGTTTGCTTGTTTCATTTTTAGTTGTAATGTTTAAGTTAAACGTTCCAAAACAATTGCTGTGTTTCAAGTTAAGTTGCCACAATTTTTTTTTTGAGAATCAAGTTTTTTTGTACAAAAGTAATTATTCGGATTGTGAGTTTCTTTTTACAAAGCAACTGAATTCAGTTTACTTGTTAATAAAAATGTACTCTTGTTTGAGAACAAAGTTGATGAATGTGTTACTTTGACAACATGCAGTTACCTGTATTAATAAAGCAATAGTAAAAATGAATCTGATTTTATTTAAATGGTCTGTTTTTGGATAACATTTATAAAGGAATGCTATGAACGGTGGTTTTGGGGGGCTGGAACCACTATCACATATAGTTATTCTTAACGGTAGGTATTGTTTACTGGGGTCACTGTTTACTTCTGTATTTTTCTTGTTTAGGAAATGTTAAGATGTTTAAATATAGTACTAATTTAAATATTTTTGATGTAATCTTGCAAGCTTGGGTAAGGTTTTTCAATGACAGTGTAATTGGTCCTGAAATGCCTTTTTTTCCTCCTCATTAGCTTTACTGTGTATGTTTACCTCAAAATTGCTTGGAAAATAATGAGCCTTGGCAGTTGGGAAAAGCCTTTTGGAATGAATGTACTGTAAGAGCAGAGACGTGTTGATGCAAATGAGCCTTTCAACAAATGTACTGAAATAAAACATGGTGTCAGTTTGAAATTTCCTTATAAATAAAAGATGAAAAGCTTGTGTGTCTCAAACTGTGTGTCCAATGACTGTGTTAAAAAAACAACACACCACAAAACATTTAAAACTATATTGGTTAATTCAGAAATATATTGATATTCAAATTGTTATTTTGCAATAAAAATATTTGGGACCTTTGACATAGAAAGTAACTATGGCGCATTTTTTTAAAAACAGCATTTAGAGAATAATGCACTAGAGGGCAGTATGGGCTTTTTAAAAAGCATGTTTTTCAAGAGCTTTGATTTGCTGCTTTTACTAAATCAAACATGTTTATTGTTAAACTTCCCATATGTTATATGTATAACAATAATAACTAGTGAATAATTATATTCACTATTAGTAACAGCCAGCTTTTAGTTATTTTATTAAAAATGCAAATGTTCAAAAATAAACTTTTGATTCAACGTATAGTCGTTGACTAAAGGCCTGTTTCTTTAAAGTTTTTTTTCTTTAAGATTTTTTTAGATATTAGTGAGACTTTTAGTTTGACATCAAATACGCAAAGTTACCTGATGACGTAAAACGCGAGTAGATTGACAAGATTTAATTTCTGAAGACAACAGTTCGTTTAATGACAAACTACACAGGTAATATGAATTGAATATGAATATGAAAGTAAACAGGTAATTCATTGTTTTTGTTGTCTGTAAACGTTGTGCTTTCCATTGGTTTACATGCTATTTAGGAAACGTGTCCGCTAATTCACTAACTGGGCGTTTTGCGTTGCAATTGACGTAAACGGTTACCCAGACAACGATGCGTAACGACGTATAGCGTGATCAAATTGTACTTAACCTTAAGTGTTTATGTACTAATGTTGAACTTTTTTATTGATAATGTCGTTTTTAACTCATAATATGTGCAAACTAACACATTTTTCCACCTTTAAGAAACCAGCAAGGAGTTTTAGACCGCCAGTCTGACAGGATGATAGTTGATAGACTCACAAAGAGCTTCTGCTATGATTTATTTCAAACATACCAACATAAACTCCAACAGTAAAATAAACCAATAGCTGCTATGCATGGATTTGCAATCAAAGGCATTAAATTGAATGGTCTGTTATGTTGAATCTGAATGACTGAAGATAAACTGTTTCACAAATGTTACTTTTTTTTAAGGTGAAAGGTGTGTGTAGGTGAAAACAAAAAGAAAGAATGAAAGCCATTGACTGTTTATGAAAGCATTGACACACTTTTTTCATATTTTCATCACAGACCCGTATGATTAACTGAGTTAATGCATTTTGCTGTCCAAAGACATTTATGATTGATATACAGTCTGGGCAATGACAATTATTATAGCAACTGGCAGACTGGTGTGTATAGATTTATCCAAACTTTTGAGAGCTATGATTTTAAGACAGGGTAGAGTGTATATTGCAAATCTTATAATTTTCCTGTGAATAGCTTTGTGTTGTTGAGAAGTCTGCATCGAAATTCTTCTAAATTCTGTGTCCTTTTAGCTTTTGCAGCCTCTAAGAAGACCAGCAATTTTATTAACAACTGCATGACTTTTCAATTACCACTGCAGTAATTGGTTGGTTCCTGTGCATAGGTTGTAAATATTGGAAATATTGTGTTTTATGGCATTGCAGGGATTGTTCCAGCTGGGAATTACAATAGCACCCCTCTGAGAGTGCTTTGAGACTGCATGGGTTGTCTTAGCAGGATCAACCTGAGATTGAGAGGTATTCTCTGACAGAGAGAGCGAGAGAGAGAGAGAAAGGGAGAGAGAGACAGAGGCAAACATCAGTACCATCCACTGCATGCTAATGCATTGACTATCCTCTGTAATAAGACCACCTCATTAGTAAACCCAACTCTCTAATTTAACCTCATCCCTGATAATGACCAAATGACTTCCATTGTGGAGCCCTGCTCGCTGCGGTGCTTCCCTAATGGCCACTTTCCTCTGTGATTAAGCGCAAACAGCCTCAGACCCGTGGCTTGTATACTTTTGTCTACTAGAGAGCAGGTGAGAGAGGACAAAGGCTAATTGCTGATTTAAACAATAGCAAGGAACCGTAACAAGGTGTTAAAAAATTGGACAGCTTAAAAGTATATGAATGAGATACTTCATATTATTCCACACATAATGTTTGTTGAAATAACTGGTGACCATGATTTAGCTTGATATCGTAAAGTGGAGCTTTTCATTGGTGGTTTTTGTTTATAATTAACAATTTTTGGATCAAGTCATTGTTAGGGAATTGCGTTTAGCCAAGCGAACCTTGAAAAACACTTTCTAAGAAAGGACTCAATGCATCTCTGCCAACAACAATTAAATTTATGTGCAATTTATGGAGCAGACAGTCATGAAATGGTGAGATCTCTTTGTTTGGCACGTGTTTGCTGGCAGGTTTTCTTCGGCGTGGGAGCCAAGCGCTAATACAAACTGAGACAATCTCAATTTAAAAGAATGATGTATTAGCATCGTTCTGACCAATGAAACAGATGAATGACCTGTTGTTCTCTGCTGAGTGTCTATCTGTCATGTGTTTTAGATTAGAACTAAAATAGATTTAGACTAAAATTTTGTATTTAACTGTTGACTTTTGTACTCAATGCTGTTCCAACTAGTATATTTAAACAGGAACCAATTTAATGTTACAGTTGCTTGGTGGTTGATTTGCTGTTCTTAACATCAAAATTACTTTATGGTATAACATGTTGTGCGAGATTTGGTGTGACATTAAAATGTCGTCTAAAACGTAGCAGAGATTGGGTTGTTAAATTGTGTTTTCTTAGCTGGTTTCTATGGTAATGATTAAAGCCACTTTAACTAAATTAGCCCTGACTGAGATCCATTATTCACCTTTAACCTCCATTATTCACTCATATCAGTTAAACTGTTTTCCTCAGACAGTAATTAATGACATTGTGACCAAGCAAACATCAAACTGTTTTGTAAATTTACACAGGAGTTAACAAAGTCTGAGGTGTTACTAAGCCATTTGACATATTATACTCTTATACTGTCCACCTAAAACATTCAGCATAGTTGTTAGAACACAGGCAGTTTACATAGCATGCCACTTACGTGCATTAGCATAAACATGGATTAGCACATGCCCATGATGAATGATTGCCTTGTCACTCTATTTCCCACCTGTCATATTTCACAGTGAACAGACGCATGCTAAATCAATCTGCTGCCAAACTATTTGGCACCCCGTGTGCTTGTTTGTTCTGTCTAGAGAATTACATCATTCCTCTAAATTTTGGCATTCTTGAACTTTCACTTTCACACAATTATCAACACTGAAAAGATGCCTAAGCGGGGACAACAAAGCACTTTAAATATTTGGGCATAACAATGGCTTGTTATGCTTTATACACTCCTGTCCTTGTTTGCTGGAAGCATTTTAAGTGGATTAATAATTATATCTTTGTTGTGTCTGATTGCACTGAGGCTATTAAGACGCTTAATGTGAATTCTTTCTAAACAAGCATATCAGCAAGCCATTACAGGAAATAACATTTTTGCATCCCCCCCTTCCACAATAGTGTTTATTTTAATTGTCATAACGCTGATGGTGATACTGGCAGCCAAATGGACCATTGGGATCCGGGCCTAACTGGACCCATTGGCAGTGGTACGGTAAACTGTGGCATCTATCACACATACACAGCGCTACATATACTATGTACCACCCAGATTCTGAGTTTATTTCTCTCCAGATCTCTTCATAACCGATGACCCTCTTTTTCTGTCGCTGGTTATTGTGGAGGAGCTCCGCCGGAGTTCATCAGCCTTCAGTTCGCCGTGTTTGAACTGTGGGGTCCTGGGTTTACGGCTTTTTAATCAACTTCTACAACCTCTTCTATCTGTGTTAGCCTGAGGGAGCAGGGGAAGTGGGAGTACATAGAACTGCATCTTAAATATTACTGTGCAAGGAAAAAGTGTCACGTCTATATCTAAATTCAATTAAATGATTCGTGATCCTTTGGCTTCTTAAACCATCCGAGCCCTTGACTGAGGCTGCACCAAGAAATGTCTTTGTAGGACCATCTATGGGTAGTTTGGCAGGTTTTTGTGGGAATAATGAAGACAGCTAGCAGGAGTGTGATGGTTTCTGTATTTGAGTTTGCAATAAGAAAACTACAAGTAGAGGTGTATTCGTTGGTTCGATGGTTGAACGTTTTACCCCAACAGCACAAGTTCAAGCAGAAAACCCAGAGGTGCCATTAATAAAGCAGGAAGTAAGAGGACTTGAGCCATGCACAACTTTGGGTCACTCTCAAATCAATGTAAGCTGTTACAATTTCACAGTTGGTCATGCTTCAATGTTTGACACTTGCTCCTTTAGTGCAGGTTGAGAGTTTCTGAATGTGTAAGGCAGGACAGAAAGAAATAGAGAGAGGCCTGTCACCAAGTTGGAGCTCATATTGACACCTCCTATGCACAGCTGCACTTGGCATGCAGTCGATGATGTGTGCAGAAGAGTTGCTGCAAATGAGTCCAGTCTATCTCGCGGCTCCCCAGGCAGCAAAACAACCCCTTTTCTCACCTTCACCATGGCATCCTAGGAATCCTCAAGGCACTGATATATAAACCTTAACTGTGCTTTGCTCAATGGGGGCATAACGTGTAATTTAATAAATCATGTATGCAAATGGCATCTTTAACACGTTGTTAAATTTTCTAATTGTAGTACTAGATGAGTGAAATGGCTGAGTATTTGTGAGTTGTTTGCCCTAATAAGCTGTTTTTATCTTAGTCATGCTCAATACAGCAAGAATAACTCAACCAATTATCTACTTGTTCATCCCACTAGTGGAAGAAGGGGAGACAGTTTGAGGAACCTGTTTGAAAACAGTCATTTGTTAAGCAGTCATTGTTTTGCCAGAGGTGGAGAGGTTTGCTAGAGGTGCAGAAATTACAAACACCAGCTTGGGGTTGTTTTGTTGGAAAATTTATGGTGACAGTCTATAACATCAAATGAAATCACAGCAAAATTCCACAGTCCCTGCTTGTATGCTGATGAAAGATTCTAGATTTTATTCCAGAGGTTATATTGACCCCTAATGGCTGGATCATCCGGTTCTGTTGGTTGACTGACTGCCCTGCAGTAAGACACCTTGATAATCCATCACTGATGTGGCAGCGGCCCGTTGGCTGTTTACTTCACATTTTGCCCAAGTTATTCAGCAACCAATCTATCACCCAGGTAAGATGTTGTGCACCCTGGGGAGTGAACTGAGGATTTACCGCTACACGATGATACACGACGACCGGGTGTCTCTGTGCATCCAGTTAACTCTGGAAGAAATGTTATGTTTTTTGAGGCTCGTAGTAAATACAACAGAAGGGGAAGCAGAGATAGTATGAAAACAAAATTCTCACAGATATTATGTGTTTGTTGCCTCAGCTTTTGTCTTTTGCATTGTGCATGAGAGCTCCATATAGAATGAGGTCCGAAACTACTGTAACAGCACAAATTACTTCCCTTAAGGATGATAAACTCATGCATTATGGTTAATGGAAACAGAAAAGGCCTTTGTGCATGCCTGCAAGAGAGCAATAAAGGATATTCCTTATTACAATAAGTCATTCATCTTGTAGTGTAATGCTTAACAGAGTGGATTCTCAGTGAGGGGAAACACAAAATATAATAAATACCTCACAATCCAGTGTCAATCCTGGCTGTTTGGTCTTCCTGTGGGATTTTGAATGTTTAATGAAGGTAAGACAGAAATGTCTCTCCTTAATTGTTTGTCTCAGCCTCCCAGCGAGCCCATTTCTTTCTACTTCCTGTGGCCAGAAAGCAGTAGGGCTCTGAATCAACCATGCTGAGATCAATAGAGAGGCGGGAAGAGAAAATTACTTCCCTCTTCTGCTGGAACGTAGATTGGCTTTTCACGTCTTCATTTAAAGATGTGCAGTTTGGTTTCAATGGCTGCCAGCGTTTGCGGGTGACACAGCATCTGATTCCTGTGAATGAATGGGACGTTTCAGCAGAAGTAATTTCTTCTGGAGAAAAGCAAGGTGGGCTAGACGCTTGGGAACAGGCCATTGTGAATGTGGTAGCTATCAGGCAGACTAGCTAGTCTGGAAAGGTGTCAATACATCTTTGGAATTAAATGGGAAGCTGGTTGATGAAAGTTCTTCTCATGGTGGGCTCATTATTTCCAATACGTGGAGACAATGGCTGTTATTGGTGCCACCTGAAACTAAAAACTACACCTTTGAAGCCATTTCCTGGATCTTCTTCAAGATCTACTGTCTATGTCCTTGATAGGTTGAATGTGAGAAGAGTCACACATTCAAAAAACCTGCTGTTGGTTTCTCAGCATGCTTCAGTCGGTCTTCTTCCAGGGGACAATTTTGCAATCCTTTTCACAAATAAATTGACCTTACGTGGTATAAGAGGCAGGAAGTGGCTGGCTCATATTGTCTGAATGCTTTTCTAAGGCTTTGTACCCTCTGCATTGCTGACAGAACCCCCAGGGAGCTGTATATACCACCAGCAGAACCCTAAGATGGCAGTAAATCTGGGGAGAATTTGACTGCTCTGCAGTTAATCATAATTTATTGCTATGATAATTACATTTTAATGTTAGCTTTGCGCTAATTGTCCCATGAGGTTTGGCCAGACGAATCACTGATGAACAAAAGAGATTGAATTTAGCGTCTAAACACACATATGCATAGTCATGTTTTAAAAGGTTTTGATGTTATAAGCATTTACAGCTTTGATCCTAAAAAGCATTGATGATCTCTTTAAACACATTTCCCTGCATCTCAGAAGCTGTGACCTCAGTTTCTGTAAGATGCAATGATAAGTGGGTTACAGCATAGACCTTCCTAGATATCCTCAGATCTGGATAAACCTATCTTTCTAGTTGAAGACCATAAGCTTTATCTTTTAGACAGAAAGTTAAATTAAGGATACATCCAGTCTTCTGGGCCCATATCAATAAATTGATTGGAATTCCTCTCAGTGATATATGTTTCCAGTGATTCCTTATTCCTTGTTGCTCTATTAGGTGCCTCCGCTCCGAAGCTCTTCTGCTGTTCATGGAGTCAATAATCTTTGAGGACTCAGCCAAACACGTTTTCAGCAAATAAAATCTTATGGATTTTGAGCTCCTTGATTAGCTCTCCCTACTGATCAAACAAAGAACAATTTGTAGTATTTGTAATGCTTATGACAGAATTTAAATATGCCAGGAATATAGGGTAGCTCTGTTTACCTCAGGAATATTGTGAGGATGAAGGCTTTGGCGGCCCTTAATGTATTGTTCCATTCTTTTATTTAAAGATTTGTTCACTCAGTAGTCATCAATGTTATGAAATTTGTCTGTGGACACATGAGCTACTGTAGTACTCTATACTCTTTATAATAATGGACTTTTGTTAATTTTGCAGATAATACTTTTTTGTTTGTTTTGTTTCAGCCAGGCACGTTCCCTGAAGGTTTAAGGCTTGTATTATCCCTGTATAAAGTTGCAATTTTTTTTCTGTGAAAAATGAACAAACATAAGTTATTGAGCAAATACATAACAGATCAGTTTAACAGATCAGATTCAATTCACAAGATCCAATTCACAGTTAATTCTAATGATTTATAATTTGAGCTATTGGGCAACTTTGTGGAAAATGTCAGTTTGACTGGTGGTTATGTCCTGCCTGTAAAACAGACAGATCTGAGTGAGTGTTATTCCTGGAAAGGTGGAAAGCTTGCACTGTATCTTGTTTTACAAAATAACCACTTGCAGCTACATGTTTCGAACAAAGATGGCGATTGAGAGGCAAAAGTTACAGATTGTAGCTTCAAAGCATATTTAGTCCCTGGCTAGTTTTATTTACTGATAATAAACTAGTAAATTATCACAGCTTCTCTGCCAGAGAATTAGCAGAGAATATTTCACTTTTGTTGTAGCCACAAAGACATGCTGAGATAATATACTTTTCATGTCCCTAACTCGACTTCAGTGCCTTCAAAGCAAAAATGTTGTTTTTAGTATCAAAGTAACACTTTTATAATTTTCTCTTTTGATTATGAATTTACGTACATGAAGGACATGTTAAAATGCCTCTTTTTCTTTTGAAGACTCCTTAATGGAAGCGTGGAAACTAGCTTGTGTGTTAGGTGGTACTGGTTCGCTAATCGCTAAAAACCCAGAGCTATTGCTCCAGACCTTTGTGCTTTTCCTGCTACTTTAACATCCTGCTAAAATAAACCACTGGGGCTATAAACGCAGCCAACAGTTAAGCCATTTTACAGCGACAGCATGTAGTGCCTGTGAATCCAGCAGCAGTCATTATGCCTCTGAGCCTGCAGTGACAGCATAAAATGAGAGATTTATACTGGGATAATGACAGCTTTTGTCTGGAATATTTAAATAGTTGACGTTAGCCCACGTAGATCCACTTTAGAGTCTGAGATCAAGTAGGTACATTTATGAGACCCTCATATATGGTTGATAAGAAGTACCAATTTAACTGCCTACATTTCTTGTAGGTTTACTTTTTTATTTTTTCCATAATTCCCCCAAATTCCCCCAGAATTGTGTGTGTGTGCGTGTGAGAGATTGATAGAGTGTGTGTGTGAGAGAGTGCCTGTGTGTTTGAGGATATTTTCCTGTGTTAAGTCTGAAATACAGTAACGATTTTGTCTCATCGCACATCAACACTTGTTGTAAGTTAGCCGCAGATTTTGACAGACTGACAGGTTTCAAATGATGTAACGTATGATAGGCACAGACCTAGGTATAGTTTGGGTAGTTGTTTACCCTCAAACTATGATTTTATTTAGCTGGAGGACATCTGACATATTTTATATTTTCATTGAAAATCTTGGAATATATGATGCCACACACGTCAAATCTAAAGTCAGAGCCTGCAAACCTAGCCTGCAGGTTTATAAAGAAACAAACCTAGCAAAACTTTAGCATGATAGTAATGGTTTCTCACTGTACAGAATGTACATTTAAAAGTAAGTGTTACAGATGTGATTTACCAAGTGAGACCATGTTTTTTTATTTTTTATAAGAGAATTTAAACCTGGTGAGGACATTCTTAAATTCAGGACAGCTTGGGGGCTGGATAAGATAATACAAAAACAACACAAGACAAAATTAGCATAATTGAGGTTGCATAACTGAAGGCAATTTAATAAAATATTTATTAAATTTGTAACTTTTTTTAGAATTAATCTGTTCTTAACAGAAAGCCTTTCAAATGCTGCTGTCAGCACTGTAAGGCACATTCCCAGAAAGGAGAAGCGTCCAATGTCAGTTTCCATCACTTTCATGCACTGATTAATTAGTTTGAATTTATCTATGAAAGTAAGACAATGAAAGCAGATTTGGTTGCTGGTGATATCACATACAAGCATTTGTATCATGGCATGTGATACACACTGACAGATTATAATGTTCAATTAAAGTTATTCTTAAATACATTAATGCATTTCACAGACACTTTTATCCAAAGTGGCTTTCAGTGGATTTAAGCTATACAGTATATCAGTAAATGTGATGCTAAATACAGTTACCTACCATATGGGCTACAGGAACACCCCGTATCATAGCTACAGAAATGCCATTGTGTATAAAATAATTTTGTTTTCCTTTCTACATTTTGCTCATTTAGAATGCATAAATTTGGTGAGCTATAGCAAGTCTACAGCATCAGTTTGAAATGTAAATGTTTTATACAATCAAAGAACGCTTGACTGTGATGCAAATGAGCGAGATAAGAAATTATTTTGCAGTCGTAGAATGGAGCTCTGTTCACACTACAGGAAGATGTACGGAGTGGCATTGTGTTTTTTTATCCTGCCCTTCTGTTATGTCCATCATAAGTTATTTTCTCTGCTGTGCGTATGAATCAGTAATTATTATTTAAGCATAAAACATTGTTTCCTGCAATCGCGACTCTAGTGTAAATAGATTCATGATTCCTTTGTGTGGCATTAAATAGTCAGTGTAAACATGTTATTTTTGTTGCTTTGAAGTCGCTTCTGAGTAAAATCGCTTTAGGCAAATGTATTCATATATAATTGGCTCATAAGGACCCCCAACACAGCCCACCACCACCAAACCAAAGCAGCAATACAATCTGTAAACCAGTTGATACCCTTTTCATACAGAAGCTGTTATTACTTTCTTTGGCTTTATTCCTCTACAAATAAACAAGGTCACAGTCATTAGAAACCCAATACATACACAAAACCCAGTTTCGGGATACGTTACAGACATTGTGAGTTTACAAAGAAGCGCACAAAGCTCACCTTATTGTCAGCCCTGCGTACCACTCAGTCTTCTGCGCTCAGTCAGTCTCATTCGGTCACAGCATCACCTATTGACCTCATAGAAAGTGTTTTGCTATAAATACCCTGATAGCTGCCCGGCGCTCTCTAATTAAGAATTGATCTGGCAGCGATTACCTCACGGTATCACTGGGTCCCTACCTGAGCCATTTGGTTTATCTCTAAGTTCAAACAAAGCTGGTAGATAGTTGATGCGGATTAGAAGGTGACACTGGAACAAAGAAACATATATGGACTGCTGAAGTTATCATACACATAAAAGCTATATTTATATATAGACTGCTGTTATCGACTACAGCCAATAAGCCACAATCATATGTATTTTTAACCTGTTTCTATCCAGTTCTTTGACTGAAACGTGTCAGGTCAGATTGATTTGTTGCTAGCGCACATGGCATAAGTCTGGTTTCTCTACAAAGGTGTCGAGAAAGCTTTTAAAAGGCTTGCCACCGCACCGGAATTTGCTGTCAAAGTGGTAATTGACTGTCCATTGTGAAGTCAAATGCACTGCAGAAGTCT
This sequence comes from Yasuhikotakia modesta, assembly GCA_036877545.1. Lineage (NCBI taxonomy): Eukaryota > Metazoa > Chordata > Actinopteri > Cypriniformes > Botiidae > Yasuhikotakia > Yasuhikotakia modesta. The sequence continues at coordinate 52,399 of JBAJNP010000326.1, forward strand.
CTGGGGTGGGTGACACACATGTGGGTCTTGGACCTTATAGCAGTCACCTCTGGTGGGTAAATGTCAAAATACACCTGTTCTAGTTCTCATTGTGCTTCTGTGCTGGAACTAATAGTCTATGTTTGGTTCAGACGCCTCTCAAAGATTAAATACCAGCTGGATTGTGAAGCAGTTATTTCAAGTCACTAATTGTTTCAGGTTTACCGACTAATCCTTTCAGAACTTATTATTTTTTACCTCACATATTTGATTCACATTTGTATTAAATGTTCAGAAACTGCATGAACATCTAATCTGTAAACGCATAACATTCCAACCCAACCTAAATGTCAACCGTATGGGATGGGTTGAAGAAACTGTGAAGTTTCTATACAGTTGAGGACGGAGGAATTGTTGGTGACACAGGAGGTGGAGGTTAGAAGTAGTTGTCATAAATAATGAAACAGAGAGATCGAAAGGACCAAAGATAGATATATCATTACAAGACAATGGAGAAGGCGGCAGAGACAGACACAGCCTCATTAGAGTGTCTGGGAACTGCCACACAGTTTTGTTTCTTTGGAAAGGACACAGGTGAGAAAGCTGCTTTTATGACCAGACTCTGTGATGATACCTCTAGACAAGAGTTTGGCCTGAAGGCAGCTAATAGGTTGAGAACGGAGGGAAAACACATCACATTGTGAGCTTTTCTCACAACGTTTATTTCTTGTTCGTAATAAAAAATGTGATTTGTTTTTGCTAACATTTTTAATTAGACTAGCCGGAAGAGCAACAACAATTGTGTGTTTCTGAAAACAGTGTTTGAATTTGACACATATTTAGTCAGTTTTGAGCATTAGACTGTGAATAGAAATTTTATTCATAATATAATATGATTTGATATAAGTTTATCTAGTTATTGTTTGTTCTTGCGCGGATGCTAATAATGATCTTTATCTTCAAACGTCTGTTGTTAAACATAAACGCTATGAGTGTTTGCTGTAAAGCTATTTCATAATGTTTCTGATCAGGTCTTTTTAATATTCAGGTGGGATATCATTTCTTCTTGAATTCGTTGGCTCTTCTTTTATTTTTGCACATTTTAGTGCTGAGTTTCCCCCAAGTGCACTTGACAGGTTATGTATTTGCAGAAGCATTCATTTTTGAAAGACAAATTTAACCCTGAAAATGAAGCGGTGAGCTGTTGACCAATAGCAAAGCTGTATGATAGAAGAGCTTATTGTTGTGTATGGAAGGATGACGTAAGAATGATGACTCTGAGGGTAAAATTAAGGCGCATGTATGTTTATATTGATCGGTTTGCTGCAAAATACAAAATGCTGTTATTGATGTTTAATCTTTTCCTAAATTTACACTATTTCTATGCTTTTGAAAATTCATCTTATATCAGTTATATCATTATATTTCCTGCTTAATTAAGAAAAGATTGGTTCAGGTGTCTTGACTTGGTCACAATGAAAGTAAAATTCATTCATCTTTTCCATTGTGCCATTTGGAAATTCCAGTATAATTGCAAAAGGAACATTTTGTATTCGGCCCGTCTCGTGTGCCACGGCATGTGGTGTAAATTTCTCTTCCTTCCATTTTTTTCTTCCTCTTTTTGAGATTTAAAGTCAATGCAAAATCCTCACAGATAGAGCAGAGCCACACTGAGGCTTAAGGAGATAGAATCTGGATCTTTCATGGCTGTCTCTCTCAGGAAATGTGCAGAGCGCTGTGAGGAAAAGGATGAGGAGAAAAAGGTGGCAGAACAAAAGCCTGTAGAGTCCTGCTTTATTTTCGTCTGCCTCAGTGTAAACAATAAGCAAGGACAGCTTTCCATCGCTCAGTAAGATATGAAAATATGCTGTTTTTCTGCTCTGTCCTTCAATGAATTATTTCAGTCCCTGGTATTAATATTTAACTTTATAACAGAATGCAAAGGGTTTCATTTATTACTGTAAATTGACCATTTATGATGGCAACAATCAAAAAGCAATTACGAACATTACGACAATGGTTAAACCGATTATTATGGCACATTGTAATAAATTACGTTTCTTGTAACGTAAAATAAGGTTTTTTGTTTTGTGAATTTTTTTTATTAAACAGTGCCTAATAGGATTATATTTTATTGCTTCTTTAAGATGATACGTACACAAACTTTTACCATTTTTGTTCCGTTTTCAATTACTTTTTGATTAAAACTAAAGTTTGTAAAGTTATGATACTATAATAATAAAAAAACAATATAAATAATGATTTTTTGAAGGGGAGAATATTTGTCTGAGGTGCCGCTTTCATCATCAGATCGCTATGGGAACTAACAACACCGTCACAGAATCAGTCTCTACGGTTGTGCTGACAGTCTGTGGAAGAACAGCTGGCCATACGGACCTGTCACTGGCACCCATCTCACTCCCTGTGGATCAGCCCAGGCATGTGAGTCCAGGGATTTGTGCTGGAATCTCTTCCCATTCCTATAGGATATGGGAACTCCTGTAGATCTCTGTATTGTTTTACTTGACCAGATAATGTTTTAGTAATTGGAACAGTAAAGATTTGCATTCACAAAACCTGCCTTAATGTCAAATGCACAGATCCACAATTTGCCTAAAGCACGAAAAACTATGTGTGTGGTCCAACATGCAGAAGTTTAAAAGGCTTGAAAATAAAACTTTTAAAAAACAAACGCTGGTACCAAGAAAACTAGACAGTCCCAATTTATGCACATAATCATAGGAGGTGTAACACACAACTATGCTTTCGGGAAATATGAACAGATATTTGCATAGTTTCATATTGAGCAGATTGACCTGAGTGGGAGTGAATGTTTGCTCTCCTGCACCCACTCTCCTCATGTTCCTGAGTTCCTCATCAGTTCTAGCAGCTCTGTGAGATGGCTGGGAGGAACCCTGAAGGTGTCTCAGAAAGCGCTGTGTATCCCATCTGCCTGTTACCTCTGCCCAATGTTTCCTTGGCACAATTAGCTATTCATGTCATGCGGCTCCCTGTCGCAGGGAGCACAGATAGAGATGTAACAAATTGATACATAGATGTGAACACAATTAGACAGATGTTAAACTGCATGCTAATCTCATGCTAGGAGATTAGCATGCAGTTTCACATCTGTCTATGGATGAATGATTTATCTAAACCTTTGTGTCTCAGTCCTGCAGGACCTTTGGTTATGTCCTGTGTTCTAACATGTGAAAATGGAAAATGTTATTTTTGACATTATAGGGAGGAAATAGGGTTGAAAAAGATTTTCAGTATGGAGTTTCAAACTTCGCCAAACTTATAGAACAGTAACGTTAGTCTGAAATACATCATCTGATCTTAGGTAGCTATAGCCCACTGTATTGAATTGAATTAAATGTAGTTATATGTATCAAATTTCTTTTTAGAAGCTTTTTGTTGCCGTTACGTGGAAACGTCATACACAGATACATGAAAAGTCTGCCAGTGCATTAATATATACAAGGTCATTTTTTGTCTTAAGTTTGTTTTATTTAATACTGCCGTGTCTCGTCTGTCGTTTGCAGTATTTACACTGTTGTCACTGTCTTACATTCTGATCATGAATGAGAAGAACTCAAAGCACCACAACACCAAAAACACTCAAATTCTTTTACAGACATTTTCCATTGATTTTGTTCAAATTGAAGCCGCTTCCAATTTTCTCAGTTTGTTTTTGAATGACACCAACATAACCTTCCAGCAAAAAAATAAATAAATAGACAGAAATGATCACAATTAAATCTCTCAAAGGTACAAATGCACATTTACTGTTACAGTGTAGGTCGTTGCAAGTGCAAGCACTGAATCCCTTATAAAGGACTAGTCACTATGGAAACGTGAAACGAACAGAAAAAGCAAGGCTGATACACAATGAAGGGCAGGCAGACTGACACTGTTCATTTAGAATTAAATGACGCAAAAACATGACAAGAAACATCAGTTGGGAGCCATTGGTGAATCTAAATGTCTGATAATATCATTGTTACCATGGCGTTTTTGCATGTTTGATACTCTGTGCTAATAAATAGCTATGGTAATAAATGGCTTAGCGATTCAAACTGCTGCAATTATTACATTTGCTTGGTCAAGTTATAGTGGCTTTAAAGTAGCATAGAGTGTTTCTGTTTTGCTATTTCAAGCTATGCTGTAGAGATTTGATCCTATGGCAAAAAAAAGCCATTATGGGGAACTAATTGCAAACCATAAATGTCAGGTATGACTAATGCATGACCTGTGCAGAGAGACTGCAAGTGTCCCAGGTTGGCTTTCAACGCTCCAGTGGTTACAGTGGAAACGCATTTGCCGGGGACCAAAACAAAACCAGCAGGTTTCGGTGGATGACTCACAGGCTTAAGAAAGCAGGGAAGGTTTGTGTTGAGCCAACCAGGCATTGGTTCATCCATCCCAATGCATTAAATGTCTGTAAACCATGTTGCTACATTTGTAGTGATTTCTGTTGCATTCATTGAGATAAACTTTATATATGTTAATATAGGGTGGCATGTTTGCATTGAAACCTGCATAATTATTTTTAGCATGGTCAACTTTTTTTAGATGCTTCATTTTGTGATAATACTTTATATGTGTCTTTTCTGTTGCCCTAAAGCATTATGGGTAATCAGTTAGTACAGCAGACATATGAATTCGATTTGGCTGTGGGCTCCTCAGCAGTACCCTTGTTTTTCACCTTAACTCGTGCTTGTTTACTAAACGCTCAGCGATTCATTGGTTTAATTCATTCAACCCTGGCAGTGAGCTGAAGGATTCTGTTAGCCTTCCAAAAATGAAAAGAAATGTGCTTTTAATGAATTATATCTAATAATAGTTCACATTTTTAGGGTCTTACCACATGTTACTGTAATTGGATGGTTTTGTAATTACAACTGCATGCTGTGCCACAACAGAATTTCATATTAAGTACAGTAAGTTACAGTAAGTTAACTACTGCAGCACTTTCTGATGTACTCAGACTGTAACATTAACTCTATAATGCAGATCTTTAATCTTGTTTGCCATGAACTCATATCTAATCTCAGACACTAAATGTAATTTGTGTAGAATGAGGCTTTTTAAGATAATTCTGTTGTCTCCAAATGCGATGGGAGGGTCAGAACTTAAATATATCCAATTTCATTTTGACCAGCTATGGCCTGTATCACAGTGGTTCAAACCAAGCGCTGAATTACTACACCTTACAGCCAACCGAGCGCTCATTGTTTTTGGGTTTTAAGTTATTATTGACTACTCCAAATTCCATCTCCATTGGTGTTGCAGTAGCTCAGCCGACTTTTTTTACCACTACTCCCAGTGTGTCCATTCTAATGCACCTTAGCCTGCAAGCCCACAGGCACGTAATACATTATTAATCAATGCAATCGGAACCTTTTTCTAACCTGCTTTTTGTTCAAACATTCACCTCAGAATTGAAGGGAAGTGTACTGTCTATCTAGAGTTTGGCCAACTCAGAAGAGCTTTCAAATCATGAGACACGTAATGCATTGGGAACCATGGATCGAGTCCAATATTCAGTTCATACAATTGGGTGTGAATTCACATCAACACTTTGAATTTAAAAGTCAAGCAAAGATCCTTATGGATATAAGAGCAAAGCTTCTGTTTCCTCGGTGTTATAATGCTGTCCAAAATTTCAGCACCCTTGCTAACTATTTGAGTTTTCTTTAACCATAAAATAAGGGATGAAACTAAAGACAAAAAATGTACAGAAACACAAAAAGCACAGAGCCCTGAAATTAGAGCAGCATGGAGAACTGTATGTATGGGTTGTGTATAGTAACTTTATGAGTTACACAGGATTTAAATTCATAGAGATTTTGTCCTGTAGTTCATTATTGAGACTGTATTTCAGATTTCTGTATGACTGTATTTTCAGATGTGAAGTTCACCTTTGCTTGTTAACACACTAGGCTGTATTTGTTCCATATAGGCAGGAAAACAACAGTCATCTGTGCTGCCTTTTCTTGTTTAACATGTTTAACTGCAGCTGTTGGTGTATTGAGCAATGCTGAGAACGCTTGACTTCTGTTTCAGGTGCAAATCCAAGGGCACTTGGTTTAATCCCTTCTGAGTGTCCTTTGGAATTGTTTCCCTTTGAGTTTAGTTCGTTGGATTGCTTGTCTGTCCCTCTAGTTTGCATTCTTCATCCAAGATGCTTGTAGACTTGGTTAAGTTGTATCCCAATGTGGCTGCTGCTTTGATGTCATGAAGTCCAGATCTACAAATACATTAAAGTTTCAAGTTTTTCCTGGTTCATCTTCTGCTGTATCCCATCTAATTTAAGTGGACTAGCAGTCCACAGGGAGGGATGCGAATGAGACGGACGTTTAGAAAAGGCGTTCAGAAGTGGTAGCGTGTTATCATGGAGTCTTGTAGTTCCCTCACGGTCCTGCTATATGTGGCCCGGTTTGGACAGATATGCAATGAGAGCCACGACCACACCCACATAAACCCCAGTTCCTATGGTGATGGATAGAGCAGCCAGGAACAGGGCTCGTCTGGAGGCGATGCTAGCCAATGGGAAGTCTCCTTTAGTCACGGCTTTGCTGGTCTGGAACAAAATGAAAGAGCATTAATGAGACAGTAGCAAGATCAAAGAATGCATTGACCTGTTTGTTAGAAGAACAATTTAGTGCTTCCCTGATATATTAAACAAATTGTATCTGAGGGTTAAATGGATATAGCTAGAATATTGGACATATTATACAGTTCTGAGGGAAAACAGCTTACAGTTAGTCAAATGACCCAAATATCATTTTAAGCAAAAATCTATTTCAGTCAATCGCTTTAAAGAAAAATGCCACAAAGAGATTTGAAATTGATAAAGTTTATAATCTTTTGGAAGCAGTCTGTGTAGTTCCTGCGTCCTCTTTTCTGATGCTCTGAGTGGGAACTATTGCATCAGCGAACAAAATGCTATTTTACACAGCGATTGAAGTTTTAAAGATCTGTGGCTTTCCACTGGGAACTTTGTTTTTGCTGTAACTGTCATTGGCTTTGTTCTGGTTGGAGATCTCTCTCAGTCCCTGGTGGTTTCACCTAAACCTGTCTTTAAAAACACCATTGAGGTTTCAGTCACGATCGAGGGAACAGAGTCACTAGCATTGTACAGGCACACAGGTTTGTTAGCATCCACCTTCTCAAATTGTTGCTTATGTTTGTTATGATTTGTAGAGTCAAAAGTGAAGTTAAAAGACCAGAAAAACATATTTCAGGCCCATGATGCATGTTGCACTACACAGCAAATAGCTGCACGGTTGCTTTGTGAAGTAATAAATACACAATGTTGTACCATTACCCCCTGAGGGTTTCAAAGAACGTGCACACAACTTAAAATGGCAATAAACAGCTATTTCCAATGTTTGCACTTTACATATCAGGCCATGCTGAGAGCTGCTGTAAAATGGAACATCACAGCGCCATAATATCTTTAATACTAATCTCTGCGAAGCCCCGTTTAATAGCTTAATCAATCCATTTCCTCAGTTCAAATGAATAATTAAGTCGTACTATGACGCTCATTTATTGAGAACGTGGCTTAAGGCTTCTGCGAGTTTACCACAGTTAAGCCGTTTCCTCAAAATGAGCTACTGATAACTAGCAAACTTCATTATGCAAATATTTTATTTCCCACAGCATGGCGTGATGCGTAAACAAGCAGACATGCTTTGTGTTTTGTGTCTATGTCTCTCAAAACCCTTGGAGGCTGGATTTTTTACTCCACACACAGTTAGTCCCGCTGTGTCCTGCTCTCTTGTCACAGAATCTGTCCCCCAGTCCAGATAAAACACTATTGATTTTTACTCCCACGTTTGGTGCCAGTCAGCCATTGGTTGTTTGGACACACCATTTGTGGCAGACCTGATAGGTTGGCAGGTTAACATGCTATAGTAAATTTGTGCATCTTTAACTTACATATCCTGGTATGGTTGGGCTCTATATAAAAATTCTCACAATGCTTCTGCTGGCAATGTACCTTGAAGCAATATTGTCAAAACATAGTAACTAGGTTTCTGTTTTTACAATAGTTCTAGCGTGATGCTTTCTTGTCTCTGTGATGTGACACCATTGAAACAGGGTTTTAAAAGCATTTCTGTTTTAAACTTTATTGGTAAAAATTGCTTCAAAGTTTATAAGAGTCTGATCTCAGTGAATCAGTTCAAACTATAAACTCTTCAATAAATCGATCTG
>JBAJNP010000326.1:60671-91871 GCA_036877545.1 Yasuhikotakia modesta
TGTATTATAATTAATTTAAACACAGAAATATAAAAATAAATTAAACGGCACTAAATAATGTTTTAAAGATATTTTAAGCCCTGCATCCTAAAACAATATCAATATTATGCTTTAATGATTACTTTCCAATGAAACAGAAGTGGAGGTGGATGCTGAGAGGGCGGGGTCAGGAGCAGAAAGTAGGCGGGGCCAGGAGCAGAAAGTGGGCGGCACTTCTCATGAGCATTCAACCCTGTGCTGCTGGGTAGGTGAAAGAATTAGTTCAAGATGTTCTCTAAGGAATACATCCAGCCGGGAGAGACAGCAGATACATTCTCATCTCCACTGCATCTCATTACCTCCTCACACACACACACAATTAAGTTTCTAAAGAACCTTGTGTGAACAACACCACCACCATCATAATTATACTGAGAGAATTAACTCTGCTTCTGACAAAATAATTCACTCTGCTTGTGTCAGCTACGCCCTTAACTCCAGATAGGAATATAGAACTAGAGGTGGAGGAACAAGATGAGGCACGATACACCAGAGGTACTGCGGTCGTCACACCTGTCTGTTTAGTGTCTTCACCTAAATGTGTTTACATGACTTATATTACAGGAGTGCATGACAATTTTGCAGTTTCACAAGCAGAAGCTGTTTGCTGGTGTGATCTGTGTTGTAATGCGGAATTGTATTAATAAAGGAAGTTGATAAAGACCACAAACTCCTCTCTCATGGAAGACTGCAGGCTTTTCAGAGGATTATAGAGGATGAACAATCAGAAAGAGCCTCAAGGTTTAGCTGGTTTAAAAATTATTTCTTAGTTTCTAAACATGCACTGTAATTATTGTAATTTCTATTATAGTAAATGTTTTATCGGTGGCAGATACGTTTGTGGGTTTTTTTTAATTAAAGTAAATGGACTTTTCTATATATTTTTTCCACGTCACATCTCATGACAGCTGACTGTGAAGGCTTTAAGACCGAACACGTTCCTGCGGTGCCATCGGCCAATCAGTGTTGTCAGGATGTCATTTTCCTGTGCCTCTTGGGTAATTAGTCACATGACATTTACGGCTCAGGTGATTGGCTGAAAAACGCTGTGTCCACAACTGTGCCCGTGAGCAAAGATAGCAGATTTCAAATCATGCACTTCCAGGTTGTCTCTCTGTTTCAGTGCAACTGCAATTTAAATTAATGAGAATGGCAGTAGATCTTTCTTCAGACATTATAGTTCTGCTCGGTCTCATGCGTCATTTATACTGAGGAGAATTCAAGCAGCAGGTTTAACGGATAGACGGTGGATTGCGTGGTGAGCTCTGCACTTACCCCCTGAGAAAAGTAAAAGGCTGCGATGCCCAGAGGCCAGAAGCAACAGAGCATGGAGAAGATAGCGAGACCCAGGTGATCGCGAGGCGGGACGACAATGAAGTTATCCTCGCTCTCACTGTCGCTGGAACAATCTGTCTGTAGCAAAAGAAAGAACATTTTCAGAACATTTGTTTATGCTTAATTTTTGTAAGTCATGCGTTGTTAGTTAGCGTTACGTTTTGCGTTCGTTTATTGCGCACTAGTTTTGCTTGATTGTGTTTTGGAAGAAACATATTTATATTTTCTGCATATTATTTGCTGGTAATAAAATGGCTTCCAATTTCGATTGGAAAGTTAGAATGTTACTTTAATATACAACATCAAAATGCCATTATGTGTCTGATAATATATATATATTATCGATATCATTGTGTTTCAAAATTACATTGTAAGTTTAAACACAGAGTCAGTCAGTGTCTTTAGCCGTTTTTAGATCACAAGTTTGTGAGTTTTGCATCATTTCGTCATATCATTTTTTTTTATTCCAGTGATTCACTTAAGGAACTAAAAATAACACGACCTGGTGGAGAACGAACCCAGAACAAAGCTGTTGGAAAAATATTCCTGTACTGATCCGCAGCAGTTAGCTGCAATCATCGCCAGTGAAGGATCACTTTGTTATCTGCCAAAACAACAGCCCCACATCTCTATAAAAACACAGGATGTTAGATTACAACCAGAGCTAAAATGCTGCCCGTTTGGTCTAATGTTTGGGGTATGAGAAGCGCTGATGTTTGTTTTACTGGTGCCTGTAATTGATGCATAAGCAGTGCTGGCAAATTTCAGGCCATATGATGAACTGTCACTCTTACATTTATTCTTGACTTGCATCCAAACGCCTGATGTTACATAAGGGGAAAAATATATTTCAGTGGGCATGTGTCGGATTATCTGCTGTGCAGCAGTTTAGCTGTTTAACTGACATACTGTGGGACTTCTGTGTTACTTTACCAGCATAAAGGGAGCGTCCCAGAGAATGTTCTCAGAATGTTGGCTAATGTTTTTTTAATGTACATGCAGTAACATTGCTAGAACATTTTTTAACGTTATGTGTCTTACATATAAAAACGTTTCTCATACATTGTTAGCGGAGCATTTTGAAAACATTACAGAGAAAAAACATTCTTATAACCCAGGATAGATGTTTTGAAGGTTCATATGGAAGCTTTAGGGAAATGTTCTTACAACCTAAAATTGTTATCTGGGAAAGCTGTTACACTCATAGCTGCCAGTCTGTCTACAGTAAAAAAAATCTGTAGTCTTTGCCAACAAGGTGTTATTTTCTAGAAACTTCTCTTACATCAGATATTGTACAAACATCTTTCCCTCACTAGCCTTCATCCCATCAAATTCCTAACGCTTTCTCCAAAAAATGAAAAATTAAATTAAACCTGATAAGCCAGAGCAGCGGAACAAAAAATCTCATTATCTCCACATTCAACTGAGAAGCATGACATTTCTGAATTACTGTATGACTGATATAAGCTGTGTGTGAGTAATCTGCCCACAGTGTCAAATAGTTAAGCCCTAGGGCCCGAGTCACACAGCTTGGTCCCGCCTCCACCCCTGCCTCTACCACTCAGGTGCCTCGCCTGAGAAATGAAGGGGGAGGGGCTGTCACTGCCTGCTAGCTTTCTGACAGTTAATGATAGATTAATGGACGGTTTTATGCTTTCGGTCTGGCAAGAGGCACAGGAAACAAAGCAGGTAATTTATATACCAAAATGTCTCCCCAGTATGAAAAAGACGTGGCTGTCCTCTATCCCATTCTTCCTATTCTCCTCTCTCACAATCCATCTCTTAGCTAATAAAACGTCACCTTATTTTCAAGGTGATCGATGGCTGCACTTTCAAACTTATTATGTATGTGTCATGTATGAGGGCTCTGTCTGAGAGCTCGCCTTTGCTGAAATAATTGAATCCGTATACATTTGTAATTAGCTGCTTAATCAAATATCTTGCGGTTGCCCAAGCCGATGCGTTTTATGTCAGTGTGATGGGAGTTAAACTGTTTCATGTCAAAGTGAAATTAATCCAGAGTCAGTCTCTGTGTGTGCTTTCATACTGAAAAACTCAGTTTGTCCGGTCTGAGTAGCTTTTAGTTTGCAGGAACAGAAGATTTGTAAATCTGGTGTGTGTGTGTCTGCGTGTGTGTGTCCGTGTGTTTGTGTGTGTGTCTGTGATGATAGTTTGGGTTATGGAATAAAAGAGTCTGTCTGGTGAAAACCGCTCTGAGGCAATTACATTCCTACATAGGGGCAAGCCACCGCATCAGCGATGTTGCGGGGAGGCCGGTGACCCACCAGGTATGATGTTGATGCTGAAAACGGCTGCATGCATTTATAAAGCAGTGGTTCTGAGATTACAGACTGCTGGATCATGGCAGGTCATGAGAATATAATGCATCAGGGGTTTGATTAACAGCAGACAGATATAAAATACAGACTTACTCAGCGGGTATTAAGCCTGGCTGATTAATAGACCCCAGGACCACACTTGGGTGGGACATAACCTTTGTTTAAGGACCATGGTGGGACATTCTATCACAGCTTAAAATGATCAATGACACAGTATTATTTCTGAATATCTCATCCAAGAACCAATTGATCTGAATATGTACAAATGATTGTCATTTAACCTAATTGTACAGGGCAAAAGAATTAACAATTTTCAAAAGGCTTACCTTGTGTTCTTTGCATATTTTATTCAAAACAAACCACACAAAGCAGGCAATTTATCCCTGAATAAGCTCTTGTGATAAACGCAACCTCCTAACTGAGACACATTAGCGCATTAATTCCTTATTCAATGTTTACTGTGGCTAACCTATCCATCAACAGTTATGATAAATTAATTTTCTACAGAATACACAGCCAGCTCATTTATCTCCGGTCTGTGTAAACAGCCTCTGATCACCTGGGAACCAAACGTACCCTCTCGCCCACAATGCAACAGTAATGAGATTAAGAATGGGTCCGTGTTGACAGAGTTCTGTGCATCTTAATAACATAAAGGCTAATTAATTGCCTGGTGCCACAGTGTGTCGTTTAGACGGCACAGCACCATATGAGAAACACCATTAGCTTTAAATGTAGCGTTTACACTTGGCTCTCCAAAACAGAAGTGAATTTAGTTTCACCAGACCTGAATGTAAATCAGGTTTCACATGGTGAGTGACATTATTTTAGTAAAGCAAAACATTTTTTCTATTCTCTCGATTTTCAGTTTATTTTTAAACAGCAATGATTTTACCGGAAAATGACGTGATGATGTGTCCAGCAACATTTAAAGTTATTATTCACAGATTATTCACAGATTATTCACAGTATATGTCAAAATGATACAATTTAGACATTTGGAACACGTCCCTGTTTAGGACATCAGAGTGAGACACGTTCCCCTTTTATCCTCTCTGGATAATTCGTCCTCAGCGCATTCTTTCTAAAAGCCTGTGAGATCTAAGGAGAAGGCACTAAATTGGCTTTAAAGGCATTAAATTGGACTTTAAAGAGATAAAACGCTGCTTTCATAACATCTTGTGACTTCCAGACAGAAACACTAGGACCATTAGTGTCTCTTTTTAACTAGAAGACACCGGCCATACAAGATCTACGGTCAGTTGCCTTGAATAAGATAATGGCGTTTGTGTGCATTCTCCAGAATAGGAGACACTGTGTGAACAGGCCTTGCTGTTTTAGCTGCAGCTGATAGTTTGCGTATAGTTTGTGCAAAGTAAACTGTGACAGCCTGCAGGAAGCTGACCTGAACTCTAAAGAATCTTTGTGCTGATTTGGAAAGCCAAGCTTTGCAAACCATTTTATGCAAATATTTTAAATGCAACTGGGTCTGGATAACAACCATTTGATCATTGTGTTCCCTGGGACTTCATGGTCCTGCATCTTCTAAAAAGAGATATACGTTTATATAAATATATTAAGACTCAGTGATATACTTTTGCTCATGTATTGTATTTTAAAACACTTGGGGACAGCAGCGGTGTCTCCAGAGACAAACTCTACAGCTCGCTTTATCATTGCCAGACAGTTACAAGACAGGAATCTGAAAGCTATAGAATACAAATGAGACACACAACTTTCAATGTCAAAACATGGTTACTTATGCACCACATTAATATATCTTAAATATAACAATATCAGATTGGAAGATTTAAACTGCATTGCGGATGAATCATTAGCTATTCAGATGACTCATTTTTAGACTCACTCATTGCAACTGAGCTAACTGATAGAGCTAAATCACTTAGAGAGCCATTAGTTTAATGGGAATGCTTTCATACTTATAAAACTAATCAATTCATTCCTTCTGTAATAGATATTCTGACCAATAGGCTTTAAGGCAGTGATACTGTTATTTTAACTAATATGGAAGTATGGAATAAATAATATGGAATACATATTTATACTGTATATTGGACTTATTTATGTATTGGCTCAATATCAAACATATTAGAACGAAAATATTTGCTTAATAATGTTATTTTGAAAGTTTTAAGAATGGTTAAATGTCCAGTTTTTTAGACGTCATATTAACTCTATTGCTTGGTTGTAAGAACATTATTTAAACATTTTTTGATACTGTAACATTTTTCAGTACATTTCATTTCCTGTAAGTATTTTAACAGTACATTTTATGATATATAACATTAAAAATGTTCTGCTCTAATGTTACTTTATTACTGTGTTTTTGATCACTTCAGAACTTTCAGAGAAATTTCAGAGAACCACGCAGCGCTCCAGAGCCACACAGAGCGCTCACGAGCCACACAGAGCGCTCACGAGCCACACAGAGCACTCCAGAGCCACACACAGCGCTCACGAGCTCACGAGGCACCTGCAGTCAGAGGGCCAGAGTCCTGGACATGACCTGCATACATATGCCTTCCTCTCAGTGAGCTTCAGGGGCGATGGACCTCATCAGCACCATTAGATCCCATCAGCAGCTCAGAACCTGTCCAGCCCCTCTCATTAGCTCCTCTCTCTCTGTTGGGATCATTTCATGTAGCTAATGAACGTGTGAGAGGCTTTATCTGGTTCACTGAATCTTATCACGCTTAGTGACGAGTAAGAAGGGATGAAAAGTAATTATATGATTCTGGTGTCAGTTTCGGTCCTTTTAACATTTTCAATACCCTAACAAATCTGAAATGTATGGTATTGTATGGTATGGTATAGTATATGTAGTGCATTGCAGTATAGTATAGAATAGCATAGTATAGTGTATGTAGTATAGTGCAGTATAGTATAGTAAAGTACAGTATAGTGTATGTAGTGCAGTATAGTATAATGTATGCAGTACAGTACAATATAGTATAGTACAGTACAGTATAGTGTATGTAGTGCAGTATAGTACAGTATAGTGTATGTAGTGCAGTATAGTATAATGTATGCAGTACAGTGCAATATAGTATAGTACAGTACAGTATAGTGTATGTATTGCAGTACAGTACAGTATAGTGTATGTAGTACAGTGTTGTAAAGTAGTGCAGTATAGTATAGGGTATGTAGTGCCTTGTAGTATAGTATAGTATTGTACAATACAGTATAGTGTAGTGGAGAAGTTAAAAAGTTGGGCATGACTAAATTAATCAGTAAATGAGCCTATTTTAGTGATCATTTGGACTGATTTATAATGGTTTCTGAGTCACTTAAAAGAACCATTTATTTAACCATAAGTCATGAAGGTCTTTCAGTTTAGAATATTTTAAATGCAACTGGGTCTGAATAGCAACCAGTTTCTTAGTTCTAGCAGTAATTGTTTTCTTGATTAATTTTTTCCTCAATATGTGATTTTTATTTTGGTAAAAGTTCTGTTTTTATTGTAACTTCTGAAATATTGGGAAATACATGTGCTAGCTTTCACACATAATTTAGCATCAGATGTTAGTGGAACGTAAGGGGATCTTTTACAGCTAAATCTAACCCCAAATGGAAAATGAAACCTTGAGAGAATAGCTTTTTAAATGTGTAGCTTATCAGACAGGGTCCCATATGGGGATGTGGGTTATTATTGGAGGCTACAGCTCCCTGTGAGAACTGCTGCTGTGCTTTAAGGCCACCTGTCACAGACTAGACAAATGAATCTATCAGCACAGAACAGCGAGGCTTTGGCCTGCTGCTTTAAAAGATCTGCCAGCTTACCTCATATTCTACATAGTCCTCCTCTTCTACCTCGTAAGACACTGTCTGGATTTTCACCTCATTTTCATCCAGCAGTTTGGCCTTAGGGTCCTCCTTACTGGGGGTCTCTGTCGTGACTTCCTTCTCCTTCTTCTCCACAAAGGTGGTCTCGCAGCACTCGTTTTTGTAATCCTTGCCCTTGCTGCCCACATCGTCATTGTAAAGGATGAAGTTGGGTTTGTAAAACGCCTCCACCGCCAGGTGAAGCGAGGTGGCGTCCAGGAGCTGGGCCTTAGCCTTGCCATTTCCTGGTGGGACGGCCATGCCTCCTCCACCCCCGCCTCCACCTCCTCCGCCAGTCACAAAATAATTGATAATGTTCTCCTGATACTGGTTGTTTTGGAAGTCGCCCCCGTAGCCGTAGTCGGCCTTCACCATATGCCTGCTGTTCTTATCCAGAAGTGGGTTCTGAAGTTCACTTAGACTCTCCATTGTAGAACTCAGGGCGTTTAACAGCCAGATGGAGAAATATAGGAGGAAGCGTTGACCTTGTCTGGACCGATGTGACAGGTGCTAATGTGTTCAATAAGCCATGAGCTGTAGGACGAGCGAGAAGAGAGAAAAGTGAGGGAGTATGCAGTAAAGACACGGACTATTGAACACATGCAGAGAAAAGTTTAATAAGACTAAACTGCCGGGACAGACAGGTGCTAGGCAATGGGAAGGCAGCCATGCGGGTAACACGATGTCTCTGGCACCAAAAGCCATAGTTGATCTGTGTGGACTCTTAAAAGGGACTGTATCATATATAATGAAGCTTTGCTCTGTGTGATTTTACTTGGAAGACTGAAAATAGGTTTTTTTAAAAAAAAAAACAAAATATACCCCCTTCTGCTAAGGCGATAAACTTAACAGGCAGATTGTAATTAACTTCAGTTTACCACCCCATGACGTTCAATGATGATGCTGGTAATTGGTCTGTCTGGAGTCTGAATTGGAGTCCATACACCATAAAGGTAATGCAGACATCTTTGTTAAAATGCAATTCCAAACATGTCCAATGACCCATCCTGAAAGAATAACTCACCATTGGGAATTCAATAGAGAGGAATATGTGGTTTATTTGTAAAGATGCATTCTGTAACTTTTTGTTCATTTTGCACTGGCAGATGTAGTGGTCATCTTAGCCGCATGAGCTGTGTGTCACATATATGACTCAACTGTGATTGGAGAACAAACTGTGACCTCACCAGTTGACTGGGAGATGGTGTGTATGCGAGTTTCACTCACACATAGCTTCTCAGATGGTCTTTTCAAATGGCAAGTTTTCTACACTAATTGGAACATTTCAATGAATCACTCTACTGTGTCTGTAAATAGTTTTAGAAGACTATTGCTGTACCTGAAGTCTTATCATATAAGTGTATCTTATTTAAAAAGCACAGTACTGTTCATTTGTTCAGGGTTTAAAGCTGGCACCTTCTACAGTATGTGACACGCATGAAGTTAAATATTAAATTTATTTCATACTTATTAAAAAAGCCTGCTGATTCTCTTTAACAGCAGATCAGTTTCGCTCATATATCTACATCTTGTCATACTGTAACTTTGATTTTGGAGATAACAGCATGTGGCCCAGCGGTTGGTCCGGTATATTGCGCCCTCGTATCTCTCCATCATTACTCTGTGATTAAAATAGCATCACAATGAGACAGGAAGCAGATTATATCAGAGCTTTTTGTCTGATTTGAGCTAATGCTTCTGTGTGTTGTCAAATGTACAATCATTGCTTGAGAAACGCTTACTTCATTGGTCAGAGAGGATTCTCAATGCGTTTCGCCACAGTCAGCACCTACAGTACTAGACACATTCTACATATAATACTACATTATCAGAGCTAAGAGAAGCTTAATCAGTGAAGATTAAATTCTAAAATTATTATTGGTTATTGTAGGTTTTTTCATATCTTGTAGTTTGTGTTAAATTGCTTGGCAAGCACAGATTTTTCTATGTTGATGTTTTTCCTAATAAAACAGGAAGCCTAAGTGAGTTGTATTGAAAGATTTCCTATTTGCTGAATGGCTGCTGGTGATATTAAGGGGCTGGATGTTTTCATTCCAATGACCAATTAGAAAGCAAGAATCAGAAAGGCAAGAAAAAGCAAAAATCTGTGTAATGCAAAGTTTTAAATTCTTGTATATGCTAAAAGCGAATTGTGTCAATGCTTAACGGTACACTAGTATACGGATGGCCTTTAAGCTAACACGCACACTAAAAGCCTCATTATTCTTCACGGTTTGAATGTCTTTCCATCTTTCTGATTCACTCACTCATTGATTCCTGGTCAGTTTCGACCTGCCTCCTCTACAAAGTGTCTGCTGCAGATACGTTCCTCACTCTCATTGACTTCCTGTCAACGTTTCTCGACCCTCTAATAAATAAAACAAATGTCTTTTTGTACTGAAAGAGATTGAGGATTGAAGTGTGTGCGCATGCAAGATATTACACTCATTATGTTATGTAATGTCACTAAGTAATGTACCATCTGTTGGCATTATTAAGTGTTGTTTTTTGCTTTTAAAATGAGGCCGTGCTACACTTGCCCAAACGCTGGATATACGCCAAAATTGGGCTGCATTTGCAGGCCATGGCAGACCTAATTCCTATTTCTGCTACTATATGCTTGTAATCCACACTATAACCCTTTCGATTTTAGACAGGAAAAATCCTCAGGTTCTAACTATGACTGGGGCCTTGGGGGATGTGATTTTTCATACGGTCGTAAAGTGATGCTTGACAAAAAGAGATAAGGCCTAGCCTGCAAAATATGCAATATTTGGATGATGGAAGAGCATTTTGAAATTCTTTTAAAAATAAATTTTAAACTAATCAAACAGTTTAAATGCAACTGACATGTTTTCGCAACACTGTGATCGCATGTTTACAATGCAACCATAGGTTTTGTATAAGGATTCTAACCTGATGTATTTTTATTTTATTTTAGGTACATTTAAACTATTCTTTATGAATCATTTAATCTGTCATACAGTATATTAGCTATGGATACAAAGTCATTTCCAAATGACATATAACTGCTCCGAACCAAATGTAGTCACTATTATATACACTATACAAAGCATACAGACTTTCATATCGGTTTAAAGACCATTTAACACGTACAATTAACCGTTTTAATCTTTGTAATCACCCTCTGTGAGTGTTTTGTGCTGAGCCTCATCACATTAAATCACACAGATTAAATATTAAAGCTTGTCCTTAGATTCAAACCCTGAACCGCTTTTAAAATGGTGCTCATGGCAACGACTGTTTAGCTATTCACTGTGACCATGGTGTGCATGCATTTGTGCATTTCCATCTAGACACACTTGTGTGTTGTGCCAGTATCTCTCATCAAGGTCAGATAGAGTCTGAATAGCAGCCATATAGAGAAATACTGTATATAACAATAGTGGAAAAGACTATTGCGCGTGTGTGTGTGTGTGTGTGTGTGTTTATGTGTTTATTTATTTATTTATATATATACACATACATATATGCATATGTGTGTCTGTGTGTGTGATTATTTATATACACATACATATATGCATGTTTGTGTGTGTGTGTATCTGACACATTAAATTAAACCTAAATCTTGTTCTGTTATACAGTCTTCTTACATTTTAGACTGTTCATCTATCCTGTCCAAAATTCCCTCAAGGGAAGATTTTCTCAAATGAGCAAATGTTCAAACGTTCTCATTCTGAGCAAGTTATGAATCACAGTTCACACGCTTTTAAAGAGAAACACAACAGGCTCTCATTCCTCATTGATTACAACACCGTCTTGTGCTGAGGTGCCGTTCATATTTCTGTTTCCTGCCTGTTTTCATCAGTTAAGCCTTATGAGGCTGTACTTCTCAATTGTAACAGTACACGCTTGAAACATGTGAAATGACTTGGAACCTTGTTAGTCATGCACTTTAATCACTCTGTACACATGGCAATGCACAAGACAGGGGTGCAATTTATGAGAGAAACGGAGTCATGGGTTCCAAGATGGGTTTACAAATCCACCCTGTGGGAACGGGGTAAAATCAGAGCATGAAGATTAGAGGACAATTGCTTTTTTAAAGTGTGTTCCCCCCTTACAGACAGTGAATAATAACAGGGCATAACAGTTCACTATTAATGTTCCTTTAACAACTCAATACAGAGAGAGATAGAGAGAGAGTACAATGTCTGTACAATGTCTTCCCGCTACTCTTTGCTCTGTTTGCATTATCTATTTGGATGTTACGTGTGAACTGTACAGTGTATTGGACTGAATGTACTGTGGACTTCGCCAAACTATATATGCGCGTAAAACAATAATGTTCTCAGAGATGCGCGCAGTAAAACACCAATATAATAAATCACTACATCATAAGAAACATACATCCTTACTTGAATTACACCTTTAAATGCAAGAGTTGTATTGGAAAGGTGGCAGACAAACAGTTTTACTTACTATACGGTTTAAAGGGGTATTTAAAACTTAATGTGACGCGCTCTCTCCAAAATAAACTTTTAATAATAATAAACATATAATATAATATAAATACACATTTGGTAATATATGTGCATTAATCTGTGCATTGTCCAAACAAATAGGTTGCATGCACTGAATTTACGGTACATTGATCTTTATTAAAAAAAAGCTTAAGTTCTATACATGTATGAAATATGTGGCCAACAGGACGCGCTACGCACATCTATCAAATATGTCTTACCTTGGCAATCCAGGTATCCGATGTGAATGATCTCCTCATTCGATTCGATCCAGTAACTATTTGACTACCGACTGGCAAATGTCAAAAGGTTTGAATCCGTGTCTCGCGTCGCATAAGCCAGTGAGGCTTTGGGAAACTCGTAACAACAAAATCTCTGGTTTCTAACCAAAACGTGGAAAATCTCGTAAACGTGAGTCCTGGGTTCTCAAGCAGTTCTTAACAACAACAGATCTCGGAATTGTCTATTGTAAAAATACTGTAACACACTAGATCTTAAATCACTATGACTGTAGCCTTCCGGGTGGTCTGGCATTTCTCCGTCACTTTCATCGGCCGTGCAGGACCATCATAAAGGTGCCCGAGAACTTACACGATACCCCCGCACGAGCCTTTATCTGCCCACTGGTTACATTCATACAGTCAATGTGGAGCTGAATGCGCTTTATAAAGACTCCAAGAGCGCAAACGTGGTCTAGAGATCTTAAGTCAGTATGATTCGCTTTCAGTTGCGCGTCCCTCAAAATAGGAGGATGCGAATAATGGACCATGTGTCTCGTACGCGTCAGCGTTACTATTGACTCTCTCCTATCCAACGTCAAACTATCGTGCGTGTTGGACCGGGAACCAAATATTACAGTACATTTATTTCTTATTTATTATAATGTGGATACAAATAATAGTACATTCAACAAATGTATTTATTTTCATTGATTTTTTTACTGTTTAATTATTTATTGATTTAGTTGTTGGGGTGTCCAGGGACTAGGGTGAAGACTGACATATATAAACAGAAAAGCTATTAAGAGAAAGTATATGTTTATAGATTGAAGAAATAAGACTCTTTGAGTTCCTAAAGGGTTTGTCTGTCTGCCAAAGGATCGATTTTAAAAGATTTTGAAATGGCGTAAAGAATTATAAATAAAGAACAGCCTTTAAAATGTACATAATGTAATGGAAAATGGAAAATTATGCTTTTCTTCAAAGGGGCAAATGGGAATAGAGAGAATATATATAGAGGGGAAAAGTCTGCTTTTTTTGCTTAAAATACCTTTCGTGTGACTCTGTAACATCACAATTAGAATTCCTTTAAGAAAGTGTAAGAAAAACAAGGTTAACAATGAACACAGC
The DNA here is from genome assembly GCA_036877545.1 of Yasuhikotakia modesta. Lineage (NCBI taxonomy): Eukaryota > Metazoa > Chordata > Actinopteri > Cypriniformes > Botiidae > Yasuhikotakia > Yasuhikotakia modesta. Next base: position 74,061 of record JBAJNP010000326.1, read on the forward strand.
TAGTCAGCTAGCAGAACTGTTTTGGATGTCAAAGCTCAATGGAAGAAGAAAATATGAAGATGGGGACAAATGGATGCTTGTAATCTTAAACGTGCAAAGTGGGAGGTGTCTGTGTCAGAGCACGAAACCTGTTTTAATTCAGCGGTCAGAACTTAGTGAGCCCTGGTTGAAAAGCAAGCAATTGAACAGACTGCCCTCTCTTCACAAACACGCTCGTAGCAAACAGCTTCTCTAAACCTCCATCAATCAGATTGTCTCCCATAGTAACTTCAGTTTATGGAGAGAAAGACAGCCCTTCTGTCGCTGTTTACATCATCTAGTTTTTAGACTTTCTGGTGTCCATTTTGCTTGGAATAAGGAATGCAGTTATACCTGCAGGCTTAACCTAAGCTTTCGATGAGCTTGAGATTCAATTATTTCGGCTGAAATTACCTCAGTCCTGTTGCCACAGAACATTAGAGCTGTAAATTAATATCCTGAGGGCACGCAAACTTTCTCAGGGTCTATGTGGAATCAGAAAGATTTTGGTGAAAAATATGTTGCTGTGGTTGGCAGTGCCTTTCTCGTGGTCTTTCAGATAACTGAACAAACGCTATATTGGACATTTCTGAGTTGGATACAGGTTTACAGCCATTACGGTTGGACAAACGTTATAAGAACATGCCTTTTCTCTGGAGCAGCGACTGAACCAATCCGCTGTTGACACTGATATGGTAGCCGGTGACAGAATAAAATGGTTTGCCTTGGGCAGGGAAAAAACTCAGGAGTGAACAGCAAAAACTGAAAGATTTACAAAACCTACATACACAAAAGAAAATAGTTGTATTGCGGCAGTTTTGGGCAGTAGTGAAACACGTACTGCATCAAGCACCATAAAGTGAAGTACAATGTGAAGTACAATAAACATAAGCACAGTATCTGGTTTGTATAGGCTAGCAATGTGCCTCATTATCACAGTATCCCTGTAGTGTCCATAAACATACTTTTGTTTGTGTCCCAATTGGAAGAGCATTGTGTTAGCAGCCCCAAGGTTGTGGGTTCGATTCACTGAAAGTTGCTTTGGATTAAGCATCTGCTTAATACATAAATGTAACAAATCTTCAAGACATGCATGGTTTCAAAAATGTCTGTTATGTGAATTGAAAGACTGAATTTGTGTGGTAACGTACATCGATTGCAAACTGCATTCAGAGTTTTACTGTTTTTTTACATAGAGAAATCACAGGATTCTGCCATGTTGCTCCTTTTTGTCAAAGAAACATGTTAAAGACAAACCTCACAAAAAAAATAACAAAGGATTCCAAATTCCTTTCCAGATTTTTGTTTTTGAAGCTGGTGCACATGTGCATTCATTAAAGGATAACAGTTCTCACGGTCTAAGTTGGGGTGGTTTGAGGTTGTCACACCAGAAAAGTGTTTTTCTGGATATCTCAGATTCCCAGCTGTGGCCGAATACTTTCTGGTCCGTTGGTAAATTTGTCATGCAGAGAAATTTGCACTTTTCTGTTTGACACGCCCATAATAGACATTAATTGTTTTAAAGTTATTTTTATTGTTTATATATCACACTTAGGACATACTTAGCAACCTACTGCAATATTAATGAAATGGTCTCCCATGTGTCCATATTGACACGCGCGTGTGTGTGTGTGTGTGTATGTGTTGTGTGTATATATATATATATAGAGAGAGAGAGGTCCTATATAGAGGTCCCATACATACATGCATATATATACCTATACACATATACCTGTGTGTGTGTCTGTGTGTGTGGAAAAGCAACAGACCCTTTGTGAAATAACGTGACAGTTCATGTCAGATTACTGCATACAGTGTTATCACCAACTCCTGCTCCTCTTATGCTCCCTAAAATCATTCATATTCATGACACGGCTAAATATACATGTAACATCTCTCTGCTCGGGTGAATCTCCCAGAAGGAATATATGATATAGGGTGGAAGCTGATGTGTGTAACCCTACAGGCAGGGCCCACTGACTCTGACATTGTTGTGGGCGTCTGGGACCTGTGAGGTCCAAAAATATTAACACTTTCTGCCCATTAGCTACAGCCCCACAGGTAAACTCAAGATGGTGGACGCTTGAAAGCATAGCAAAGGTGTTCCTGAGAATGGATGTGTTATAAGTGTGTGTGAATGTGTTATAAGAAGCCGCTGTCTGTGGATAAACTGACGAATGAGGGAAACTCCAGGCTAAACTGAGTGCCGCCACATGGGTAAGAGAGTCCCATGATGCAATTTACCTAAAAAAAATACATACAACCTATAAACATATAATCATACTGGTCATTATTTTTGTGTTTTGATGGCTAAATATACACAGAATTATTGCAATACATGTAAAGTTAAAGCCCATTTTTCTCCACCATCAGTTTCTACTGGTTCCTAAACAATGAAACGACATCTCAAGAGCTTGGACCTTAAGTTTGTGTAAAGTGTAAGTAAATTATCTTTTCATTCATTCTTTTTTAATGATTTATACGTTTTAGATTCACAGATATTATTCTCAGCTATTTTTAACGAACTCATTTTCCACACCCAAAATGAAATCGCCCTGTAGGTATTAATAAAGTTTTATATTGTGTGGAAATATATTGGCTAGGCCAGATTGTAAAACTATTGGTCAGGGTACTGGCTGAAGTTAGCGTTAACGATTGGTTAAACAGGATTTTGATCAGTGTCACAGTTTAGGTTAATGCATTAGACGCATCTTGAAGATGATGGACTTTTTTGCATAGCTGCATAAAGCTGCTTTGATCAGAGGTGACCCAATAATTTGAATAATTTGGCTACACTAAACACATCAAGGCACCTCCAACTGTGTATGTTACTAGAGTCTATATAGTGTGTGTGTGTGTATCTATATATATGTGTGTATATATATGTGTATTAGTTGTTGGTTGTATGTGTATGTGTGTAAATATATACACACAGTATATATACAGTATGTATAAGTATATAGTATACAGTACAAGTGGCGAGTACAATTAACTCTATTAATTAGAGTCTGTAGCCATTATTGTTTTTTATATTCTGACAGATTCTTTATCCTCTTCCAGTGGGGAATAAAAACGGCTGGTAAAAACAGATTGTAACTAATGAGCACAAATTAGTTAATTTTTGGGTCTCTAACTCAAACTCTCTAACACCACAACCGCACAAATTTTCTTTGCATGTAAATTTTGTACCCCAAGCCAATTAAAATGTCACACATCATTGTTGGTGATAGTGCCACAGTTTAGTGATAGTGCCTCCATGTGGTCAAAAATGTAACCTTTAAAATGCTAATACACACATTTTTCTAATTGCTTGGGTTTGTTTAAGTGTTTGCTAATATCTTTTGTGACAGCAACAGCAGTTTCTCAGCAATGATTTTGTGTGTTGATTTATCTTGGCATGACTTTGCAACCCACCAACGCCCTTGTTACAGATCTTGGCTTTAATTATATTGTACCTCAGTTGTTCATGACTTTGCATCAGGCCTAATGTGTTTAATTCCTGCTTGTAGTTTGTAGCTTATTTTCATTGTGACGTGTGACTGTGATCATTAAGCATTTTATCATTTTTCTGGAACAAAATTGTCTTGTGTTCGTTATTTCCAATCCAGTCCGTAAATTAGGAAAGAAACAAAGAGTCTCACCTTTTCAAAAAACAATCAGTGAGCAATTGACTTTTCCAAATGAAAAAATGACAAAAGATCTTTCTATCACGATGATGAAGATTTATGGTCGAGACCTTTCCATTGCGATACAGCCCATAAAAAATTGCACTGGAGAAACGTAAACCTAAAAACAACATGATAAAAATTACAAATATTCTTCTAAAAAACTGTGAATAAAACTGGGCTATTGAATCACATCCTGACAATTATATATTTTATGAATTCAAAATGAAACTGAGGCAACATATTATTGCAAATATAATTGAAGCATATTTAATAGTGACGTCTTAATCGTCTCTGTATATAATAACGGAACAATTGACAGACTTGCAAGGGTAAAAAAACATCACAAATGAACCACAAAGATACGGATGATTGTGTAGAACAAACCAATTATAAGTATTGGTGGCCTAGTTATGAAATAAGTTGTGCAGAACTAAAAGACCCAGCGTTCTGTGTCTACATGCCTAATGGCTCAATGGAAAAAAACTGCATGCAAAGTGTATGTGCAGCACAGAATGTTTCATTATAATTACGGACTTTTAAATGTTCGACTCTTTCAAAGTTAATGCTTTGACTACAGCATTAAGCCTGAAGTACTTAGAAAAAGGAATTAGACTTGAATGGCAATTCACACCCACTGATTTATCAAGCCAAAACACAGATGAAGTCTTTGGTTTTATCGACCTGTGTAAAGGTGAACTTTACAAAGAAATCGAAATTGCAGAAGTCCATTAGCATCTATCCGTCAATCTCCTTATTTTGATGATCACAGCCCCAGGGCTCTGAATCGCAGTAAGATTACTACTAAAGAACATGCCGGCCTTGTCAGATTGAATGAAGAAATAATTTTGCCCCTTGCGGATGGAGAATTCAGTGAATATTACAAATTAAGGTCTCAATCAATGTTTTAGTATTGACATCACTCAATACAATGGAGGTCTCGTGGGGTGTTACCCACAGTGACCTGCAACCTTTCAAAATAGACCTTTCCAAACCTTTCAAATGTGTTTGCAAAGTCATTGGTCTCCATATATATATATATATATATATATATATATATATATATGACCTATGAGGTTATGTTTGTGTATATACATGTGTATACAAAAATGACAGATATATCGTATAGTATATAATATAGTATATAGAGCATACTATAGCATATAGCACAAAAATGTGGGTTTTGTAGTGGCAAATAAATACAGATGTATTACACTATTCACACTGTTTCCACAGTCATCATTTGTCAGTAGAAGCAAAACAAGAGTTCAGGAGTTGTGGTTGTATGTAGGCTACATGTTTGTGTTTTTTCTGTGAACTACTTTTCTGTACATTATTGGCCTGACCTTAATCACATTCTCCCAGTTACAGCTGAGCTCTGAGGCATGTTCTCATCCTCTGACTGCTAAATGAAGGTCCGTCTGTATGTTTTTCACAGAGTAACAAGAAAGCAACAGCAGGATATCCGACCCGGAGTTTAAAACAAACAGAGATGGAGCCACAGCCAGAGCGTTTGCGAAGGCCCTCATGAAGGTCTTTACTTCTGGGTTCCTCCACTGAGGTGAGAAGATAAAAGCTTCACATGCTTTTCTGTCAACTACAACATGGAAGCAGGTGGAAAACATAAAGCAATTTTGACTGTGGTCAACTGGGAAATGTTGGTTTGTGAATTTCAGAACGTATTGGAGGCGGAAACAGTTATTTTACAGTAATATCTTCATACAAAGTCTAGCTTGTATAGTCATTCAAACAAGTCAGACTTTGTATAAAGATATTACTGTAAAATAATATCTTACTATTACTGTAAAACTGTTTTCATGTAACACATGTCGGAATTTTTAGAATGTTGTCCCTGGTGTGAACAGAGGAATTGATCCTGCAATTATCCAAAGTCATATTTCTCCTGCTATCTAAATTAAAAATCTTACATTCACTGTATCATTAACTTAAGATACTTCCATTTATAGTCTTAAAGACAATATACAGTGGAGTTCAGAAGTTCATGTCCACACTGACAAGCTGTGGTTTAAAATCTAAGTATTATTTATTTATAGTAAAAAAGTTGTTGTTCATGTTGCATAATCATAATATTTTTTGACCATCAATGCTTCAAAATACATCAGGCAGTAAGTTTCACTAGCAGGTCTTGTCACTAATTTAGCCACACAGTTTAGCTAACAGCTACACATGTTAGCTTTAAAATATTTCTTCCCAAAGTTACTGTCAAAATTAAGATTCTTGCCTGAACAATGTAAAATAAAAAAGTTAGACGCTAGTCATTGAGCTGTACTTAACTGACTCCCATGACAATTTTCTTTTCTGATTCACAGCGATCTTGAGAAATTACTTGAAGGTACAGTTCCATCTGACTGGTTATATCATCATATGATGAGAAAACTCGACAAAAAGGAACCTATTGTGATTAAAATCACAATGTGTGCAGATTTCCTGTTGAGATTTTCTGTTGTAAGATATCGGTTTTGTCATTTTGTCCTGGTTTAATGATCTGTGGAGAGGTACCAGGTACACAGATATCAAATTTAATTAAATATGAGTTTGCAACTAAATTACAAGTTATTTTGTAAATACTGTCATTAAGATTCTTCTAATTTTATGTTTTATAACAAAATTCTTACACTTGAGACGTGTGAGATGGAAGTTCACAAAAGGGTGGCAACACTTGCTAGAACTTATTGAGCTGTATATTGAGCTCTTAAACTGACACAGGACATCAAATCTCTTTTGTTGCATTGTTTTTAAATTTACTTTTCTCATATTGAATTTGGCTGGTAAGAGAGCCATTATACAATTCAAAGATGAGCTTGATGTTGGGCCGTAAATATCAAAAGCATAAATGTACGATAAACATAATATACGAGAAGAGTCTGTTTTAACCTCATATTGATGTGTTTTAAAGCAGGCACTTTATACTTTGTGGTCGACTGCTATCCCACAGACCTTAGAGTTACAGTACTCTTAGCTTATATGGTTATATAATTTAAATTTTTTTCAATCGATTCAAGAAGAGTTTAATAGGCCCGGTGTTGATAATAGCCTGAGGTATCGCTATGTTGTTAAAGAAAAAAGTTCAATAGGGGACGGTGTCCTGTATTATTATTATTATTCTTATGAAACATCACAATAAATTATTATGTGTTGTGAGGGGGGTGACATGTATACCAGCAGGCCGAATCGATAGTAATTTCCTCCACTGTACACACTGCGTTCCCTCTCAGAAAACTCTTAGTACCTCAGAGTTCTAGATTTTTGCCCTGTGGGTTCATCTGGTGTTGATGAGTTTGGCTGGTGGCTAATTACAGCTGTCTAAGAGTAATATGTGCACATAGTTTTCTCAGCAGTTTCTAAGGGAAAACGCATACTGGGTGACGCTGTTTTTTTTCCCGGAGGCTTTTCAACCCAGCTCGTGTCAGAAGCGACCAGCGACGTGACGTGATGCTGAAATGTATTTTTCAGACACCTGCTCTCCGCTATTGTGAGTCTTCAGCAGTCTTCTGGATGTGACTTAAGGTAAAGTGAATAAAAGGATAAGCTATTTGCTGGAAACTCCTACATGCTTTAGCAGTGAGGCCTTTGGAAATGTTAAAGGGTCAAAATCAGTACTCAAGTTTACTGGCCATGTAAGCTGCAAATCTTTTTATTGATAGTTCAGTGCCATACAGTAGACATTTTTCATGTAAAAATGTACATGTGTTTTCTGGTGAACCCATGACCTTGGTGTTGCTAGCATCACTCTCCAGAACTTTAAGTGCTTTTCTATATGTCCCACTTTTTTTCATCAGTTCCTATACCTCCATCAACAGTAAAAGACTTTGTCCCTTTTTTATTCCCCCTTTCATTTCTGAAGATTTAAAACCCATATAATGCTACAACTCCAAATATTTACCTGTTTAAAGCAACAGGATGCAGGAATAAGTCCTGGTAGAGACATTAAAAACCCAATATTATTCATGAATTGCAGTTTCCCTGCTTAAGGCATGACAGGCAGTACAGGCAGAAGTACAGGCAGAAGTAATCCGGTCTCTCTTATTTTACTCAGGATGTGTCCTGCTTATTTGTTTAGCAGACGTGAGCCCTGTAAAGCAACAAATGATCCGATTGTTTTGTGCTGGGAATATGAGCCACTTCACTGCAGAATGGTAATAAATCTGGAGAAGTTTGTTATTGAAACTCTCAGAGGAACATAAGAACTGCCTTGACTAAAAAAAGAGACTTTCACCCTCAAGAAAATAGTGAAGAAACTAATAAACCTGTGACCTTTACATAAGACAAGATTCTTTATGCGCTTTTGTGTACATTTACCCAGCAGCAAAGACTCTGACTAAAAAGAACGAAAGGATACATTTTAAAGAAATAAAATCTGTCTCCATCCGCCATTTTCTTTCCTATTTGTGTTGTTTATCAGCAAGTAATTCAATATGTGGCATTTAGAGAAAATATAAACACACATCTTTTCATCATCTTTAAGTCTTCACAAATACTTATAAAATAGAAAATATTTCTCGTGAATTTTGATTGGTTAACAGCCCTGATTTGTTTACATTAAAGCACAGCTGTGACCTTTTCATCAAGCTACTGTTTGTATCACTGCGCAGCACCCACAGCTGTGATTATTTTTATTGGACGTCTCAGCTAACATGAAACGTTCTCGAAACATTGGCTAATGTTCTCTAAAAGTTAATGTCAGGAGATATCAGGAGGAATATGATTTAAGAAATGGAACCTGTGACCTCAATGATTCTAGTGCCCTACAAGTTGCGCTACAGGAAATCTTAGGAATACTCTGTTGCCCTCGGCTGTGACTGTATGTCACAATATATGATTTGTGTTGTGGTGTTTACGTGTCTGTAAGAAACATGCTGGTTTGCATGGTGGCCGCGGTGATCCTGCATGTGTCCTGCTAAGCTGCTAATGCTGTTTTTCTTTTCCTCTCAGTCTGTTAACAGCTCTGTATTGATCCATTCCCTTAATCCGCTCGGAGAAGAGGCAAACACAGGGAGATTATGGCTTTGACCGCACCGCACAGCTACAGAGTGTTGCGAGATGTGCTTTGCATTTATTTCCATAAGGAAGAGCAGAAGAACTCAATTCGTTCTCATTTGTTTCTCACTGACTAAATACTAAATAAATAATCACGCTATTGGTTTCTGTATGCAAGCTTTAGTTTATATGAAACACAAACAGGCATATTAAAAAATTTAGATCAGAGGACATTCTAGTAACAACAGCCACCTGTTGAGATTATTAAATCAACACAGCGTTTGTTTATTCAATATTACGCCTTCAAACGAATAATGCAAATGAAGGAAATTTAGAATGTACAGTTTATGTTGTCTTGTACACACCGCTACAGGGAGGAAAGTTTTCGGTTATTAGAGAATTTATCATCAGGGCCTGAGAAGCACAGAATATTTGAATAGAAACTGGGAACATTTATTCAGTGTAAAAGATCATTTGCCTAAATGAGACTGCAAAAACAATTTAGGCCCATCACTTAACTTAATTGAACCACTTTTTTGTTCACACTGCTTTGAGTATTCAAGACACACTGAGTAAAACTCGCTAAGAATGAACTTTAGCTAATAATTGTGAATCCTAATTTGTTTTAGTGCAGGTTCATTAAACAAACTATGCAAATAGGAGAATATGTTTGCAAGTTACAGGGGTCATACTGACATTATATGACTATTTTTTAAAATATAGAAATATTTTGAATATTGTTTATGCATATTTCAAACATTTAGCCTAGTGGTCCCCTTTAATTTGCACTTACACAGTTTGTTGAAAGCAATTTGCATGCGTTGGTTCTCAAATCGTGATTGGTTCTAAGTGCTACTAGGGAGAACGCAACAGCCAATCATGATCTGCTGTTTTTGCGGGCGATGTGCAGCGTCGCCCCTCATTTTAATCTTGGTATTTTACCAGAGTTTGTTCTTTAAAGTATTGAAAGTCYGCTCGCCTACACCGMGTCTCGACCAATATCCATTTCTAATGTTCTTGACTAWAATTTGTCCAWWACTTCAWRAATTATTTGAAGATATATKTTAAGAAAAATAGGCTAGCGGTAACCTTGTTGAGGGTGGTAATAGCACAGCGTTTATTGCAGCAGGCATATAGCACTTTTAATGCATTTAGCACCTTGTATAAGTAGATTGTGGGTGGTTGAATAAAGGGTTTTGCATTAAAGTTCTGCTTGCAATAGCGGTGCAACGGTTTAGCGAACCCAAAGAAAATAACCCAAACTGCTAGCAACAGGTGTTTCCAGCCCTTGAAACCTGTAGCCGACTTGGAGTGAGACACAAATCTTGTATAGACCTTGTAGTGACACAACTTTATATTTCAGCATTCATTGTTTTAACCCATCAGTTACATGAAGCCAAAAACTCAAAAAACCCCTCAAAAAACTCAAAGCCTTACTGCTAAATTTAAGAGCTTAAATGTCAACTCCAAGTATCTGCTGTTTCAGAGGTTGAGAGATGATGTCAGAATGAAGAGGTGGTGGCAGAGGAAGATCTTTTAACTATCATTCAGGCAGATGGATGACGTTGACCTGCCTTTGTGAGCCAGAACACAGTAACACCTCAGCCAATCACAGTCACACCTCAAGTTCCTGACGGACAATTAGGACACATTTCCGCCTGCTGTTAAAAGACACAGATTTGTGGAAAGATGACATCAGGGTGGTAAACACTTGACTTTGGCATTCTGGGAATTATTTGAAACTTTACACAATTTTATGTTTGACTATTTACTGTGTCTTTGGCTTTTAACATGTAACTTGTGCATCTGAAGTCTTGTAATAGACTGTTTAGGTGGCTTGTGAGAGGAGGCCTGTTCAAATTTAAACAATTTTCTCTTTGTATGTGAGATTGTATTAAGAAATATCAAATACATTATTTGTTAGCTTCAGCATGTGTTAGCAAAGATTTAGCCCATTTGTGAACAGGATTGATTTTTATTGATTACTAGAAATGATGATTCTGTCTTGACACACAAAAAAATCATTGAACCATTTCAGATCTGTGATTTATTATTGTTTGAATGCGTATAACATTACACTACAAATTTTGGTTTCATAAGGGCTTAGTAATACAATTAATTTTTATATTGCGTTTTTGTGCAAAAAATTGCAGTACATTTTGCTGTATATGCCATTGTTTTAACTACATCTTAAGGGCACTTACAAGTTGCCACCAAGAATAAAATAACATGTAGCGTTTTGTACCTCAGTCTTTCTCATCCAGTACATCTGCAGTTTAGCTACAGCGTCCTTGAATCCTACATTGCCAGACCAAAGAAACAAATTTTACTGAGACCACAAATCATTTTTAATAAACCCCCTGAGTTTCTCTTGCAGGAATAATTTCTTGCCTCTGTTGCATTCAAAAGATGGATTGGGAGAAAATATAACAGCATTGATTCTGTGCTTTATAAAAACAAAATATTGACGCTAACAAAGAAATGAACACTATAAGAATAAACATGTAGCATTTGACTAAGGCTGATTTTGAATTTTGGTTACATGTTAAATGAGTTAGTTCAGGTTGCATTTGTGACACTTTAAGTATTGCATTACCCAAAAACGTTGAACCCAACCCAGACTGTTGGCGGGGAACGTCTCATTATCTAACTTTGCTACTTAAAACACATAAACCTTCCTCATGGACTCCTCATGCTGTCAGTCTGGAACAAATGAGCACAAACCAAGCGTGAAAGGGTAAGAAAGAGCAAGAAGACAGAAACCGTTCTGTATTAGCGACACCTCGTAGCATTGACGGATAAGGCATTCATTTGAAAGTCATTTTGAAGTCTTCATCATGCCGAACGGGTCTTTGCACTGCTGTTAATAATTCTAAACGTGGCTAAAGCGCATTTATCTTCCGGTGCGGGGGACGGGGGCTTGGGGTTAGCGAGGGGGGCTGCTCATTTATACAGGGGAAGAAGTTAAGCATAGCCTCTGATGGGAAATGAAATACCTATATACTCTGATGTCATCGTTCACGGCTAATAGCTCAGAAAAGAGTCATTATTAATCAGAGAGGAGTTTTCATCTGCTGTCTCTGGTTGGTGAATTGCATAAATATAGACATTGCTCTGCTTAATAACATCTTTTGGATATTAAGTCTAGCATTTTGGACTGTCTGTGACTATAGATACAAATTGCATCCTGTTGTGAATGGATTTTTTAAAGACTCTGCCTGTAATCTATTTATGTGACACAATGGATCAATTTTCCCTGCTACACCATATACGGCATATCACACCTCTCATTCGTGCGCAAGCCTTGATCTGAGAGGAAGTGTTAATATCACTTTCAAAAGGGCAGAAGACATGTGAGTGATGAGTTCACAGTGTGCTAATGGATCCACATTAGCTTAGAGGCTGAGTGGGCTTAAATCCACTGTATGCAAGCCTGTCATCTCCCACCAGTTTGTTCAACAATAGTGTCTTTGGCCTTAACAGTTTGTGACATCATTATATGAATAGCAAAACCAAACTATCTGTTTTCTAAATAGCTCTTTTAAAATCTGTGTTATTTTGAGCTTTGGATTTTTGACTAGTTATACATTTTTTTTTTTAATGTTTGGACGTGAGCGTGTGCTTCCTGTACCCAAAAAACATTACAATTTAGTTCCAAACAAAGATCACAGCCAATAATAGTGCATTCACTTAACACGCTTTAAAAGGATTTCAGCTTTTAAGCTTCATATAAATACTGCCTAAATGAATTGATTTAGAATTAATTTGATGTAAAAGTACATGAAGCACTAACTAAAATTAAGCAATGATTAAAAAATGACTAATTTAATCACCAGCGTGTGTCATCCTCTCACAAGACGGGAGGGAAAAAACAACTTTCTATTTTCATGATAGTAAGAACATGAAGCGTCTCATCTGTGGCGCCGTTTGAAATGAAGTGTTTGTTATTTTCTCTCAGATGAGTTACTGTTAAAAAAGCTAAGAACATCCTCTTCACTCCATACTAGAGTTCCAATGTCTGTTATGGCTTCAATAGTCTAATTATAGCTACCTTGCTAGCTAGCTATCCATCATATCTAGCTAGGTAGTTGTGTTTGAGATGCATTTATCTGTCTTCCTGAGATTTGTCTCATCAAAACTAGCCATTTTCTGAGTTTTTGTTACAGTTTCATTTGAAAAGGACCTGGTTGTTTGTCTTATTCTGAGAAATCTTTCCATTTCAAAGCCTGTATGCTTCTAGCTGGTCAAATGTAATGAATGACATCCACTGGTATGTCATCAGCTTTCATTTTTCTGCATTTCTACGTTACCTCAGTAACATCCGCCAAACGCATTTCAGACGCATACACAATTACAACTCTTATACGGTGTGTTTATATTTCAGATATGTTCTGCGTGAAAACGAGTGTGTTGTGTATTGATCAATCCTCACAATAACAGAAACAGAATTGCTATCTGGCTGTTGACTCCACATATTGAGTCTGTACTTTAAAGTGGCAGATCCTCACAGTTATTGACTCATCAATGTTGAGTCATGATATGTCAAAGCTTATTGATTCAGACACGTACGATTCAGTCTATCTCTTCGTTTCAGTCAGCACCCATGGGGCCAAACAGAAGTGCAAAAGATCTTAGTATCTTAGCATCACAAATTTATCCACGTGTCGGATAAATAAAACCAGCCCATCCACTCTAGCTGCTCTTTCTCACGAGATCCTATCATCTACCAGACCTTCTCATTTGTCAGCAGTGTTTGGAGGAGACTGGTGAAGTGTGTCTTGACCCAGTGATGCCCCCTTAGAAGGTTCCTGCTTGACCTGAAGGCCACGTTCTTCTGCTCTGAAACATGTCTACACATTAATATAATTACCACAAGCATCATGGCTCTGCTCAAAGCATCAACGTGTTACTAGCAATGTTCATTTCTAGCTAGATGAGTTACATCATGCTAACTATAATCAAATACCTCCTTGTCCTTTGACCTTGTGATGGCCACTGTCATAATGAACTTCTCTTCTCGCTTGATTTGTTGATATTATTGTTGGTTAGGGCTTGTTTTAGTTGTTAAGTTAACCTGCTGTTAAGTTAAACTGGTTAGCGTGGCTAGTCTCATCTTCAGTCAACAAATCCACAGTCCACCAGCAGTCTGTTTGCTAACTGTGTGATGCATACTGCACACAAAACTGGAAAGATTATCTAACGTCAACCAAACAAATACAGTTAAAATAGCAATGTGAATGATAACCGATAGCTTTCTCCATGTATTATAAACTTATTTGGCTTCGAATTGTCAATAACGATTTACCTAAGGGAAGCGTTTAAGATCATTCATCATTTTGTGAAAACATCAGGACAGCCTCATTCAGACTGCGGTCAGGCAGGATGCAAGTTATTCAAACTGTCAGCCACTGTTGTCAAAAAATGTGTGGTCACATTTCTGCCTACATATTTGTTAGTGTTTCTACTCTTTAGCTGATGGCTTCCTGTCTCCCTCCGCTGACAGAGATCATCAGTGTGATGTTTACCTGCTGAGGAAGACCCTGGCGGCTGCCTGACAGTTGCGGAGTTTTAAGTGGGATGTAAATTGCCTTTAACATGACAGGAGACGCATCATTTGCACAGGTCAGCCCGGCCGCCAAGAGCCCCGTTACTGATGGTTTAAATGAACCCTCTGGCACACTTTCGGTCCCAAACACAGCAGCTGGGAAGCTTTAAGACCTACTGTAGCCGCTTCCATATAGGAGTTGCTGTTTCAGCATAACATGAAGTGTTGGGGCAGCTATAGCTACAGTAACTGCTGTATAGCTAACTATAGTTGTGTACATATATATGTGTATATATGTATGTGTGTGTATATATATACATATATATACAGATATAAGCACATATAGACAAATATAATATATATATAATTTGATTTGTTATTGAGTCTTATAGACAACAAGTCACACTAAAATAACAGACACTTAAAGTATAACAGCTTTCAACTGAGATTTGAACGCCATTAGCGAACAAGCAGCCCACAGAAATGTGAATTGTGCCTATTCTGTCATTTTTTGTATTTATCATTCTTGTTTTGCCACACAGTGTGGATTGTTTGTCTTGTTTGCTGAAAATAACAAAAAACAGTGCTGCATATTTTGAAAGAAGGGATTTCTCTGTAAAGGTTGAGAGTTTTTCACATTGCTGGATTTGTCCAATCGTAATTCAACCCAAACTATAAATATCATGTGTATTCATCACAGGAAAAGAGGACAACATGCTAAGAAAATATAGTGCTTTTGGTTGCTAGGAAACTGACACACTGAGGGCTTTTACATTAATGCCAAACACAGCTGCATGTTACAGTGCCTCAGATTGGGCTGTTTTCAGTAATAGCAGTTGAAATTAATTTAGTAATTTGCCACAATGCACCTTATTTAAAAAAGCTGGATAAGGGCAAAGCAGCCGTTATGCTTGTATTCAGGTTTAACAAAATGAGAGATTCTTTGCCTTCTATGTTTTCAAAACCATTTATTACATTACAGACAGTAACACGAAACACCCAATTTGCTTATTATAGAGACTGAAACTGTTTTGATTAATAGTTAACCCTCTTTTATGAAGAATTGTATACATGCTGATTACAGTAATGCCAGAAAAAACACAGATTCTGTGAGAATATGCTTTTTGTGGGCTTAGTGTGTATACACATCTGATTTTTAAATGAAATGTTACTGCCTCAGAAAGTACAGTCGCTTTTCTCAACTGGAAAACATCATTTTATCTTCTGTTATATCTATGACACAGTTTAACTGAACTTTGAATCACAGTGTTTTAAGTTTGTATTAGATTAACACTGTCTTCATCTATTGATTTTTACTGGTTGTGTTTCGTTTTTTGGCAGCTGTGGTGAGTCACGGCGTCCCTGAGGTACCGCGACCCAATGTTAGCACTCATCTGTTCTAAGCGTGTTTTGAGCTCTTCGTGTTTTGATGTAAAGTGTTTTTGCTTTAAATATCAAGAGATGTTTAGAGAGTGCTTTGCAACACCAGACATGGAAATTAAAATGAGTTGTTTACCATACTTGTTTTAGTTTTTGCATCAAATTTAATTTAGAGCTTATGAAGTGCTGATGGTCTATTTGTTTACAACTAGAATAACGTTCTGAGCCTCTAGATGAGAGGGTCTCACTAAGGTCCTGTGTGGTATAGCCTATTCATTGAGTCTGTGAGAGGGGCTGTTGAGTCACTCTTTCCTCATTGCTATGCAAAAACTTTTTTCTATTGGTTAAAATTTCCTATTGGTTATGTGAAAATCTGTCCCAGTATATATGAACTTTATTTAACATGTATGTTGTGACTTTAAATAGCTAAGGTAATAGCTAAGCTAATGTTTAAACAGTGCTCTTGGGGATATGCGTAGTGAATGTGTTTCATTGGCAGTTTAAATACAGGGAACGCTAAAATTCAGCGATTACAATATTAGCGTGTGTAGCGTGAGGCTAGAATAACCAGATTTTGTTCATCTTTAAGCAAAAGATGAATGTTTAGAGCAGCTAAACCCATTAGAATGAAACGGTTTTACAAGCATTATCAGCAATCAACCAAAATCCACTTTCCATAGAACAACGTTTCAAATACGTTGTGATAAGAAACTCATTACCTCATGAATGCAAATCAGTGATTGTTAGATACTAAGAAAGTGTTTGATTTAGAAATAAACTGCAGAACAGTGTTATTTTAACTAAACACCTTAATTTAGTCATTTTCATCAGAAATAAGGAAAGGTTTTTATTTGTGCCTCCGGCCCGATCACCTTTAGCCTCTTTGCCAGGAGGGGGGCGGGGCAAAGGGGCAAATCCAAAAATTGGCCTTCCCCCTTGGGTTCCCATGACAACATTCACTCAAGTGCTTGCAATTTGGATAAGAGGCACCCTGTCACCTTGTCCACCATCTGCCTCCACAAAATGGAGTTTGTTTTGTGTCGCTCCATAAGGAGGTGGCTGTTTGGCTGAGCACCAGACATATCTTCTGCTTGTTCCCTTAAATTATGCATGTTTCTCGATGCATTATGCATGCGTTCTAAAATGCGTGCAAATAAAGCAGCTGTATTGTTTTATGTCGGTGTAAGCAGATCTGTTATTTGACTGGGCACATCATAAGCCGGGTGTTTCTCCACTTCAGTGGCTGATTTGGCCGCGGAACCAAGAGAAGCTTTGTTGTCAGTCCAAACAAGCTCTGCTGTTGTTGATGAGTCCTGGCAAGCTGCAATGCGTGTTAAATGCGGTAAAAAGTGAGCGCAACATCCTGTGCGGCAGCGAAGTATGTTTCCTGTGTGCACAGATACGCTGTGCATTGAAAGGAAGAAAAGCTGCTTGAGTACTTGGCACGCACCGATGGCACAGCTAGTTACCGGCCAGTATCTGTGTCTCTTGCTAATTGTCTGGATTTGTTCCTGCAGTCATTCCTTCACATGCAGATTATCACCCATCACAGCGAACCATTGGCCTTGTGGGTAATCAGATTTATCTGCTGTTATTCAGATTAAATCTGATTCTGTTTCAGGTTAACATACCATGTAAATGCTAAAGACAAATGTGTACAGTGACTGTGTAAACAGTTACATGATGTCAACAGCATATCTGTTATAGAAAATCATGGCAATATTGCTTATAATATGTACTGCACATGTACAGTTAAGTAATTATTTGCATTATACAAATTTATTTGTGCACAATCCGGCACACGGGTGTGAGAACAGTGAAATATGTAGCATTTTTTCATCAACATACACACATTTGGAATTTTAATTTTATATTATATTTTTTTCATGGTATATATTGGTACACACATACATACACACACACACACACTCAGGCAACAGTGCATTAGCTGTTTCTCAGTTGTCAGACAGGACAAATTCTATCCTGTTTAATAGGCTTGGAGTCAATCATGCATTGAGTTTAAATGAAATTAGGCATGAATA
The DNA here is from genome assembly GCA_036877545.1 of Yasuhikotakia modesta. NCBI lineage: Eukaryota > Metazoa > Chordata > Actinopteri > Cypriniformes > Botiidae > Yasuhikotakia > Yasuhikotakia modesta. The sequence continues at coordinate 91,709 of JBAJNP010000326.1, forward strand.
TACAGAGAAAAACTTCTGTTTCATTTTAGGCAGTTATTATTCCCATCACTGCAGCTCACCTGAGGGAAACAAACACATAGCAAGCCAGGGAAAATTTAAGCAGGCCCATGATGTTTCTCTGCTAAACAATAAGCAATAATGTGTGTGTGTGTGTGTGTGTGTG
>JBAJNP010000326.1:91921-105377 GCA_036877545.1 Yasuhikotakia modesta
GCGCGTTATATATATTTGAATTTAATTGGAAATATAGCAATGCTGTTAGTAACCAAACATATATTAACTGGTGTCAGGTGTAATTACTGTGTGCAGCAATTAATGTTGTTTAGACTGCAATGCAATGCAGATGTCACAATACTTGTGATATAAACTAGACTCCACTCGCTGGAAACAGCTTAGCTTCATAGCTTATTCTCAGCTTTTAGCTTTTGATTCACAGTACGATGATACAGTAACAACATCAGATTAAAATATTATGGTGCTTTCATGTTTACTGTACAAACTGACAAATTTGTATAAAAAAAAAGTTTTTGATACACTATATAGCAGACAGACAAGCACAATAAATAAAACATTTTTAGCATTGGTCTAGTTTTTCCATTAAACGTAACTATTTATGCTCCTGTAACTGTTTTTGTAACCTTTTCATCTCTAACCGTTATTCTTGTCTACACCAAACACAAATACCTTTTTAAATAGTTTTGTGTGGGTGGGTTTAAATACACTTACTTAATTTGACCATAAGATTGTACTACATTGTGTTTATACTTCTGCACACATAATCATAACAAAATCACAAAAAAATCAAATAATCACAAAAAAACACAACATTTCCAGAGAATACAGATACAAATCTGTCTTCTGTATTTAGATGATGGTCAAATGTGTGTTAGTTATTGGTGTTTAATGTGTCCTGTGTCTTCATCTGACAGACATAATTATCTGATATATTGTAGGCAAGTAAACAAACAGGAAGTCATTGATTGTGGTGTTATTGGACACCAGTAGCATCGGTCTGACAACTAATACAGCTACAGCTTCATTTGGAAACTAGCCTTTTTTGATGCTATTCATACTAATGGGAACTTTGTGTTCTGCAGATGAGTTCATACATACCCATAAACTTCACTTCCTACATATACTACCCCTATAGATTTGCATATACATCTATAGTACATATGCTGTCCATATATAGTGTCCATATAGGACTATGAAAACCGCTTCACATATATATTCCTCTTATCTGGGCCATTATGTAACAATGCTTCAGATTATGACTACAGAAGTCATTTCAACAAGCAGCAGTTCTGCTATACAATTCTCCTACAGAGAATAAACAGAACCCAAAAGAACTTTCATTCTTCCTACACATAGTTATTTTAGTGGAGCTGTTTGCACCAGCGACCCAATTACGTAATTTAAACTAAGTCTTGTAATGGCATGTGGTTTATTGATCGAGTGATGTCAATAGCTAAACTGCTCAATTGTGAACGCTAACCCTCCCACTGTGTCAAAAAGACCACAGCAAACACATATACATTAAGATCAATGCTTTTCCTAGCATATAAAACATAGCAGAAGATTTTTTGATAACACAACATGCATAAAACTGTAGCCCTCACCGTTATTTCTCAAGTACCTCAAGTTTGCTTTGATGTCACAGTTTCTAAGACATTTCAGTTTGTCTCAGCCCCCCACCACAGCTATGCACAGCTTCCAGGGGGCTACGCTACAGACCACTGAACACATTGAGCAGACTGTGCGAACTCAACGGTTGGCATATACAAATGGGCCACTTTAGCGTCGTTCCTGTAGCTCTCCCCTGTGAGGAAAGAGCCACATAAGTCAGACGAATGCTTTCCGATGACCCTCTGGGCAACTCTAACGCCACATTTACGACCCTGATAAAAAGTATTGCTTTGAGTCTGTGAGGTGCAGAGTTTTAACGTTTTTAAACTGTCTCTTCTAAGCAATGTCTACACAGTTGAGATGACTGTAAATGCAATTTATTCACTCGCATTATATTTCGCTTCACATCCCAGAACTGGTTTATAATGAGAGCGAGGGAACAATTAAAAAGGAAGATTTTTGTTGTAGATTTTTGTAGAGTGTTGTAGATTTTTTTTACAGTTACTGTCAGTTTTAAGAAACCGCTAATAAAATTATGAGACGGGCAGGTGCATAGTTAAAATCTATGATGTCATCGTGATGTCATCCATAGACAAATGGTACAAATATCTGATAATATATTGACAGTATGAAAGGTTGTGGCACTGTGGCAGTTGCTTAGACTTAAAATATAATCAATATGTAAATTATGTTTTCTCCACAGAAAAACTCTGGATTGTGGCTATTTGAGGAATATAAATAGCAAGTGTTTTTCTTCAGTGCACAGCACAAAAGTTTATTGCATCTGTGTCTCTCTGAATGCATCTCAACAGGATGGGAAAGTGGGAGACAGAAGTAGATTTATAAAGCCCACATCAGTGCTTCATTGTCAGCAGCCGATGACTCATTCCTCAGGTTGGTTGTGTGGAATTTTAGTAACCGGAATTTCTGGGAATTACAATGATGTGGGTTTGTTCTCGGAATGTATTGAATGTTAAATGGTGGCTGAATTATATAAAACCAAAAGATTTAAAGAGAAGAAAGATTAGAAAAGAGATGTAGAAAGATTTAAGAGAAAGTTAACTGAAGTATATTTTTATTGTTAAAGGATTATGTCTATAACAGGTTATTATGGAAAGGTTGCATGCAGTTTAATATTAAAATTCATGTTATGGAGTTGGTAACATGGTAAACATCACATTTCAAATGTAAATCCGTTTTGCATCCATTGTGTTGCGTTTCATACATATATATATATATATTTATCCATCATTTTATGTGCATGGACAAATTCATATATATTACATTATGCATCTTCTATGCATATGCATATTAATTTTCATATTCATATTTCATATACATATTCTTGTCATATTCTTGTATTGTTTTAGGATGTATTGTGACTGTTTTAATCTTTACTTTATTAATTTTACATTTAAATATATATATATATATATATATATGCTGTACCATACAGAAAAACTGGAAATAGACATATTTATGCATAGAACATCTATTATAATATAAAGTGCATGTTTAATTTAATTACCAAATGCATCCTGGGAAATCTTAGTGCTGTTTCACACCTCTATATTTGGTACTTCTGACGCTATGACACTGTTTTTCTCCACACAACTAATTGTCCTTTATGCTAAGACAAGGTGTAGCGGCTACATCTCCACCTGCTTCAGGGACCCGCATTCCCCACCCGCCTCCTGTCAGCGCTAATACGCTTTAGCTTCTGGGCGGCACCATAGCGCCACAAGAACATGATAAAGTTGTTATGTTGTAATGAGGGGGGTACGGATAGCGAGAAGGGGTCGCAGGGTCACAAAACATCCTCTCCGGGGTTACGGTTGTAAAGGACGAAGGGAAGAATTAATGAAGAGCAATTGTGTGTGTCGGCTCACATTAGTTAGCATGGGTCTCAACGCAAGCTGTGAAATCCATCATGTTGGGATATCTAATTACGTGTTTATAATTGCATTGGGCATCTAATCTTTTATGATGAGGGAAAATAGATGTGCCTGAAATGACAGAAATGTTGGGCTTTAGTTTTAAGGGCCGCACCTGCTCAGAGCAAAATTATCTTTCATTATGGCTTCTGAACAGAATAATTAACAGCACAGAGAATGTTCTGCAGTCAGTCTTTGAGTGATTGAGATTGACTGTTCTGACATCGGCTACAATGGCTTGTTAATTTCAGCAATTTCTGCAAACTAACTCTCAGTTAGTTTTAAAACAATCTTTCACTGTCACTTTCAAACCAAGCTTTCAAATGTGATCAAATGTAACTGGATTTTTCAAATGTTTTTTTCTGTGAACAACCCAACCCAACTGTTAAAATGTAAACTGTAAAATGCTTTGGATAGAAGTGTCCATCAAATGTGTAAATGTAAATGCTAGTTAAACTTGCCAGGTTTAATAACAACCAGTTAGTTTGGTTTTCCAAAAAACATAATATATTATCACATCAGCTTGAAAGGTTGTGTCAGTTTGAAGGCCGGATTTTCAGCCTGTATGATATACACACACACACACAAGTTTAATAAATGGAAACATCACTGTAATGTATGTCAAAGGGTGTCCTACTTCTGTTTCTGAGAGATTAAGGAGGCAGGTGCATTATGGGTAATGCTATCGAGAGCCTTGTATCTGAAAGAGCGTGTTTATAACAACAGAAACATTATCATTATAATGGAAGTTCACATTTTTAGAGAGATGCATTTAATAAACTGACAGTTGAAAGCAATTTCTGACCTATTTGCCGAAGTACATTCTCACTTCATTGAATTGCTTCCTTCAAGTGTGAGGAGAGATTTATGTGTCAAGTGTGCCATTTATATTGAAAAATTTCACTTTTTCCTCCTAAGTATCACAGGGAAATGAGGAATTCTAGTTTATTGCTTGCATTTTTCCAAAGGGGGTTGCGGTTTATCAAATCAGCCTTGTGAACAGGTGCTGTTATTAGTACTAGTTTAAAACTCATATCTGTGCTGTTTCTATTGAGCGTGCTGGGATTAAGAATTCCCAGTAACACAGAAAGTCCTGTTTTTGTTTTTTCCCATTACCATCTGCAACAACAAATTCCTAACCAAACACTCCAGGAATAAACAAGTGTTAGGTGCATATTTTTCACCTTTGAGTGTCTACAGACGCAAGTTGCTCTGCTTTTCTAGAGTTTTTCTAGAAGCAGGTGTTTTCTAGACATCAGTTCTGTGGGGCTGAACCCGTGCAGGTCTCATCCTGTTCAATGACAGGGTGTAATTAAAAAACTCAGGAGGGATTCTTCAAATGAGCTTAAAATGATCAGTGAAATATAAAGAAGTCGATGTGGGCAGGTGCGACTAATGCTTTAAATGCGTTCACCTGTTTGGTTTGGAAAAACATTTCTAGTAAGATGGTTTGTTGGATAGAAAAAATATCTTAAATGAGTACAAATGCTCTTAGGCTTTAGAGTGTTAGAGTTACTGTAGCTAAACTGGTAGAATGTGGCACTTGCAACGCTTAAGGTCATGGTTTGTAGGGAACACACAAATGGATAAAATGTGTCTTGAATGAACTCATTTTAGGGCTGAATTAAAAGGGTCTGGCAAATGGTTTTGGTCATTCAATTTTTTGGTATGTTTTAGAAAAAAATGGGACAAGTACCAAAAACATCCATTTCAACTGTATATTGTATGTTTTAGCTTGTCTGTTTTGTAGCCTAAATGCTACTGCAAAATTGTGCCAACTGTCACCTCAGTCAGCACTATTGGTGTGAAATGTTTAATGTTTTTAGATGATTTAAATGGTTTCAGTGGGTTTTATAAATGTGCTTCCCATCATTAAAACATCTGCACATATTGACTCTATTAACATATAGATTAATGCTTTAATCCTGCCTTTCTTTTATCTTTTTATCTTTTCATTTTCTTCTTCAAAATTGACTATGAGCTTATGTTTGATGCTGCACTACAATTCATAATACATACAGATAGCCGAACTAAAGTGACAACAGGGAAGATTTTCAAGATTGCGATGGCCGTGTCTATTATTCTTTTATTGCCAGCATCTGCTGTGTTTGAACCTGTAGCAGTCAGCGGCTCTGAAACACCCTCGGAAAGACACTCATTACTCGTCTATTAATCTCAATGGCAGCTGTGTGCAGTTATGTGTGCAGCAGCCCATAATACACCATAAATGTATTTAAAGAAAAATATGTGGTTGCCATGGTGACCATATGACACATCATAAGCAGTTGCATCAATTAGGAAAATATGGAGAAAATGATTATAGGAAAAGCATGGCTCTGCACATGTAACTCTAATAGCAGAAATGCCCTGAAACGAGACTATAAGCTGCTTTCTGAGAGAGTGTTATATACCCTCCAGGCATGTCAGTCTGTAGTAACTAAAGCACTGTGTCTAATTACTGAAGAAAATAAAGGAACCTAATTGATCAGAACTTGATACGTTGCCAGAAAGACAGACACAGGCTTGAAGTGACACTACAAGTCCGTCTGCCAGTTATATGCAGGCCGTGTGTCCGTATCATTTTCTAATTGAGCTTCTTGCCTGTGGGAGGAAATAAAAAACATCTCGATGGCTGTTGGAGTGTGAAAATATCAGTCTTTTAATTTTTTAAAAAAGAATGGGTGCCTTTCTCCTTGAGAATATCATGTTTGTGGACCCTAAGCCCATCCAAATCATTATAGCTTTATTTCTATAATATATAAATGCTCTGAAAATACTTCTTTCAGAAAATTAATTTGTCACATGACCAGGAAAGATTTAAATTCTCTGACTAGGATTTAAGATGTTTCTGATGTCATGTGACACTACAATATGTTTCAATGGTTTGATTAGCCAACATCTGTTAGAACTTCAAATACCCATAATTCATTTTGGCTTCACTCTCATTTCCTCTTCATCACCTACTGGTTACTGAGGTGCAGTATAGATGCGTCCGTTCACGCTCTGTAGGTCATCATAGAAAGGTCATTTTACACTGACAAGTCTATTTAAATGTAAAACGCAACACATAATGGAAATGCATGGGCTGCTTGCATAGCTTTTCTATTCAGGAGACTTGACGTATTTGTTCCTGGCCAATGGAAAAATGGGGTCTGGTGGTTCAATTTTTAACAACAATAAATGATACAGATTAGTTTCCTAAATTAAGGATAATCATAATCAGAGTCAGTGAGATCGATTCACAGCACACAATGTTTGTTGAAGTCAGTGAAAAATTCTTTGAGGCAGAAAAAGTGATTTTTTTTGTCATTTTTAATGTTCTTTGTGCTTTTAAAGTGTTTTGGTGAAAGTGGCTTAATGGTCATCAAATTAAATATGAAGGCAAGTTAAAATTTGAAATTCAAATAACTCCAGAAATATGTTAAAGTTTTAAAGTGTGAAGGTTTAAAGGTCTTATGGACATACAACTGAAAAATATTACGTTACACAAAGCTGTGTTAGATTTATGTTTCATTATATCTAATAAATTATCTACAATGTTGGGACCAGGTTGGACCAAATCTTAAATTCTCAGAATGACATAATCTTGCTAAAGTTTACCTCAGAAAAGTAAAGTCCTGTCATTCAAAAGTTTGATTCAAACTCACTCTTTGAAAGAGCCCAAATCTACATTTTTGGTATAAAATTCACAGATCCAGACTCTTTTGATTGACTATTTTTGTAACTTTGTTTAAACAGTCAGTGATCGTATCTTATATAAACCTGCAGAGACACAGCTAGTTGGTTCAATCATGGCTTACTACTGTCTAAGGAGCCGGCAGAGCAAACACTGTTATCTGCCAAGGCTTCCAAGGACGGCTGAAACCACCTATAGAGAGACAGTCTGTGGGTCCTCATTCAGGGCCAGACGTTGTGATTCCAAAGATAAGGCAAGTCATTTTGTAACTGCGTCTGCTCAGTGTTTTTGACAGTCACCAAATTAAGGTAAGGTGAGGTCACAGAAGGGTTATAGAAACATTCAGACCATTAAATCCTCATAAACCTGAGCTTTGAGATAATGTAACTCATTATCCTTCATTTTAGATAATGTATTTATTCATGGAAGTTGCTAGAAACAAGCTCCACTGTTTTCATGACCGGATATTTATGAATTGACGTTTACATTAAATATACTGAAATATCACATGAAATGTATGATAAATGATGAAATATCACATTAAATATATGATAAATTATGAAATATCACATTTCTGGTGAAAGAATATGTTTGGACTGGAGAAATTACTTTTTTAATTATGTTACATATGCAAATTTCATTTCACACTTTATAGGATTTTAGTTGATGTTGATTGAATCTGTGGATCAAAGTTTATGGCATATCATTTAATCCTATCCCATAATTTCAAGCTTTGTTTTTGCACAATAAAGAAAAAACATCCTCAGGCCTTAAGATCATAACTGTAAGATTATTTAAATGTTTCTATAGAAATTAAATGCTTTATCATTGGCTATAAAATTACAGGAAAGCCAATCAGTGTGAGGCATGCTGATGCGCAAGCTGATTGGACAGGACTGGAGCTATCAGACTTTGCCTCTAGAGTTTTGTGACTAAATCAGGTCATTTTCTCTTAAATGTTTTGCTGTTTTGGTTTCTCTGTGTTGTGTAATTGCCATTTTCTCCCTTCATAAATGTCTAATAAGTGCAATTAAAAGCGTGAATGAACGGAAGGAAAAACGACAGACATCCTAACTGAAGTGTCAAATTAATTGCCATAGCTTTTATAGCTCTCGCTGTAACCCACTCAAGGATATATATGGAATTTCTGTATATATATATGTTTATACTATACATATAAATTAATGTTCGCTGAAAATGTTTCTTAACTTATAGATTAAATACACATATACATATTTTATGCAACTGGTAAAGCTTTGCGTTAGCACTGCAGAGGTTGTGGGTTCGATTCCAGGGAACACAAATTCTGATAAAAATGTATTCCTTCAACTCACTGTCAAGTCAAATTGGTTAAAATTGTCTGCCAAATTAATAAATGTAAATGTAAGTTTTTAAGTAAATAAGTTTTAAGTTAAAACTTCAAGTTTTGTAAGTTTATAAATTTGTTACTGTTACTGTAGTGTCAGGAAAACAATGTTTGCTGTTATGTACATGTGTCTTATTGAGGAAATGATAACATACCATACACATGTACATATGTTGATGTTGTCATGTTTGATGTTTATGATTATGGTTAAATACTTTTGAGGTATAAAATGAAATATTTTGATCAGGTTGCTTGATTTTGGATATTTGCTGTCGTTTCATGAGGTGCAGTTTGAAAATGAGAGCTTTTAAAAAAAATAAATGTACACAACGATGGCGCATACAGTCGTCATAGTAACAGACTGAATACGGGGAATAGGTGTGGTAGACCTCTGTGGTAGTTTGCTGTGTGAGTTGAGATGCTTGATGTGGAAGCGCCACATTGGATCCACAGCCCGGCACCTCAGTGTTCATGAGCACTGAAGCAATTCGAACCCGATGTCAATAACAGGCAACACTCAAGTGCAGAGTGAAGAGCACATTGAGCTTGTCTTCCACCTGTTCGGCTGTGATGTACTTCAATATGTTTTGTTCAGAATCATTCAAAGCGGTTTTTAAATCAAGTGTGTGTGTGTGTGTGAATATAGCTGGAGAGATACACATGTCACAGCCCCAGAATCACTTCTAGAACAGTCACTCCTGGGGGGTTAGCAGATGCGTTTTACCGTACTGAAATGACATGCAGAATTAGGGTTTGGTTTGGAAGGATTTGGAGTAGCTGGGACTCGGCCCCCCACTGACCTCTGGAAGCAGAGGATTAGTGCTCGGGAGAGGCTGGGAATCTCCGTGGCAACTGCGGGGACCGGCTAGTGTTGGAAGACGCTTATTAGCTTTAAAGAGCTGAAGAAAGCAGGAGAAGAAGACTGTGATGTCAAAGTCTCATTGAACATGAATATTCATTGCGAGTGGAGCTGTCACCTCCATATGACATTGTGCTTTGTTATCTGTTGACTATACCTTACATGTTCAATCTGCTAGTTTAAGAATTTGTTATCCGTCTTTTCCCAGGTTTTCTGCATGATGTTTTATGTACAGTAAGTGCACTATGCTCTGCTTGTACATCAGCAACCTGGGCTGCTAAAAATGTACAGTACTGAAAGTGCAGTCGAGATTAGCTGAGGCTAGTTAGTTATTGGTTGGCGCAAGTTTGGTATTAGTCTAATTGGTGTACCAGCATTTATTTAAAAACAAAAATCTAGTCATTGCTTATGGTCATAAGCGTGGTTTTACTGGTTTTGCTAGTCAAACTGGTTAGTTAAGCTGTAAAATAGCAAAAACCAGGACATTAGTATTCAATGCTGGGGTTGGGCATTAATGCCTAGTACTTATTATTCTGTCACATTTATTTGCAGAATGGCAGAATCAAGGTAGCTCTAAAATCTGTGCCTTACTGAGAAATATAAATCCATTGATTTATCAGGAGAGTTTAAAAGCTCTGAATGTCTGGGAGATAAACTATAACGTAAAAAAGGCATTTATATTGAACCAGCCAACTTTCTGATACCATTCCACAATCTACACATTATTACAGAACATTGTAACTTAACGGTGTGATATAAAACTGTGATGAGACTGTCATCTTTAGTTTATAGTTAAGTATTTAAAGCAGATAAAATAGCATTAACTGTATTTTCTGCACTGTTATACCTGTTATTAAAAATCACAAGATCTCTGCTTTTTTGGATCAATTCACATTCAGTTATAAGTAACTCAGAGAAAATGCTGCTGTAATGAAATGTTGATTTTTGTTTTTATAGGTTTACACTAGTCAGGAGATTAACTGATAGCTGTATATGGGCAAAATATTTGCAACAGATATTGCGATTTTTAATGCAATTTTTATGCTTTAGCTGCATTCAGAGATATGAGACTGCAAACATGTTTGTCAGATTCATTTAAACTTGCAATATGTATCTGCACAAACACATATAGACACGTGTGGACTGATATAGTATTAGATATGTTATCTTGCTTGGCTTTGAAACCAATGTCACACAACTAAGACGGGATATATCACATATTATTAGAATCACATATTGGCTGTAATGAGTGTGACATTACCCTTAAGCCCCGCCCCCAGCGTTGGACTCTTCTCCAATCATATTTAAAGACCATCACTAACGGCTGTATTAAATTATATAAATCATCTGCTATCCTGCTTATCTTTAATAATAAACTCGTTTTTCTCTCACAGCCATATAAATCAAATGAAATATTTTTCAGCTATGGTTCAAAAACACTCTGTACATGTCTCGCACCCAAATGACTAGTTATCAGGACTGTGACGTGTTGCTTATCAGCCACGAGAGAAAGAAATGCTTATTTTTGAGATTTAGCTCTTTAGGGAGGGATGTTGGCTGGTTCAATGTTGTACGTCTTTAAAACATCTTTAAAACGTTTACAAGTTTCCCATCACTGCCTCAACAACACTATGAATGTATTCACAAGCAAAACCCCAGCTACAGTTACAACACACAGTGCTGGCCAGTGCAAAGCAAGCAGTGTGGTGGGAGACTCTGTTACAGTCAGTGTGTTACGGATGTTGAGGAACCAGCATGGCTAATTGACCTTGTGAGTCCCTGCAGGCTTTGGGCTCAGTGTCAGGGAAGGACATTATCTGATTTCACACAGTTTGATGCGCTCAATGATGCGGGGATTGACTGTTGCGCCTGTGAAATCACAGGACAGATTTTCATAGAACGAGAGCAAGAGAAATACAGAACTCAGATACAGAATACTGCACATATTCCATATTATGGCTGATTTTCCCAGAATTCCAAGAGGATTCTATACTTTCTCTTTAGGTTTTGGAATTTTATTGCCTTTTAATCCCTCTACACTTTGGAATCCTGGGAACGCTTAATACTCTGAGAAGTTTGTGCTTTGCTTTGAAAGGTGTAAATTGATCTGTTGCCTTCAGGATTTGAGGCGCAAGTGATTGAAACTCTAGCAGATGAGTCACTTTCCAGATATAGCCGAACAGTCTGTTCTCAGATGATCCTCAGAAGTCATTCTGAGACAAACGGCTTTCAGATTAAAGTAATGCAGGCCGTCTCCATTCTGGCTTTAAGTATCAAGTGAATGAATGTGATTATTTTTGTGATCTGCTTCCTGTAGTACAACATACAAATCAATGTTTAACAAATTTCTTAACTTTATAACTAATTATATGATTTCTGTGCAGAAATAACATTTATATCCAAAGCAACTTACAGTGAATTGAATATATAATTTTTTTTAATCAGAACTTGTATTCCCTGGGATCGAACCCACAACTTTGCGTTGCTAACACAATGCTCTAGCAATGACTAGCAATTTAAACTTAACTTGATGTGAACATAATAGCATATTTTACACTAGCTGTGTAAACTGTGTTTACCACTGTAAACCATGTTAACAAATGTTAGATCACATGATTTATAAAGAGAGGGTCACCAGTCAATGCTATCATGTCTTGGTTTTTCTTGGTTTCCAAGGTGCAGAAACCATGGCAACAGTCTCATGAAAAATGCAAAAATAGTTGTTGTAGCATCTAGCATGAATATGACAAATCTAGCTGCAAAATGTTCAGTTTTCAATTTAAAAAATCACTTTGACACAAGATTGCAAATCAAGCTAATAGCAAGAAAACAAAAAAGTCACACACTGTTGCTGTCCTTTTTATTACACGTTTTCTACTGCAGCACTCACAGATGGCACATTCTGTAGCTCCTGGACTAATGATACTGGCACCCGTGAATATTAATTCTGCCCTGTAAAAAGCAAAGGTTGCGATTGAGAACGCAGTGAGAAATGTTCACTGTTCTCCACTAACCTTGTCACATGTGGTTGCACTCACACTTATTACTGATAAGAGGCGTGTCTGATAAAAAATAGTTCTGCACTCTGCGAGGTGTAAATGTGATTTTCTGATTTTTATGGGTGTCGAACACCATTATCCAAAGACAGGCCTAATATAATTTATTATTGTTTAAAATGGATTGCATACTGTATATAAATGTACTATTGGTGTATAGATTTATACATATGAATGCTGTATTTGGCTGTAAATAACAGATTTGTGTTTCCCTCACAAAGCCCCTCCCCTTCTGTTTCTCAGGTTTTCTGAACCCAAAGCTCTCGAAACAAACAAACCCAGCAGTCTTACTTCATAACAGACTATAAAGAGACAAACACAGAATGAGAAATCACTAATGTCTCTGTGTGTATGTGTCCCTACAAGGATGGTAAAAGTCACACACAGCTCGGTGGCCCCCATGAGGGAAATTTCATAACATACTAAATGGTTTTAGTATGTTTCTGAACATGTATAAATGTGTGTTTTTATGAGGTTTGTGGGACTAAATACAGTTTGTTCCATATAACAGTCATTATGTCTGTGAAAAAGTTCCCACACAGCACTGAAACCGTGTGTGGGTGTTTGTGTGTGTGTGTGTGTGTGTGTGCATTGAAACCTACCGTGTGTGTTTGTGCGCCTGCCTGCATCTTAATGTCCACATTGAATTGAAATTAAATGAAATGCTTCCACAAGGATCCTAAAACCTGCATGAGATAAACAACATAATAAGCATAATAATAAAAAAACGCTAAATAATGGCTTAATGAAAACATGCCAGAGGTTTGTGGGGGTTAGAAAATACAACTGAAGGTAATCTTAATGAAGGTACGTTGAATCTTAAATCTAGCAAGAGCAGAGGAGAGACTATAATATTGTTTTTCCATTTGTGTGTGATAATGTAAAAGGGGTTTAGAGCGATGACACTATTACACCATCAAAGTCTTTAACACTTTTTTAAGGAAATTACCTAGCTGGTCCGAGACGCCTCATTCCACGACCACGATGAAAAAACGTGACTGCTGCCTTCAAAATTGAAAATCAAAGGGGTTTTGTTCTTAACAGAAAAATTGTCTACCAAAAACAATGTAGAGGGATCGTAAATAATTCATTAGGAATACAGACCCATGAAATCGTAATACAGACAAACAATAATGTTTTATTTGAGCTGTG
>JBAJNP010000327.1:9538-105303 GCA_036877545.1 Yasuhikotakia modesta
CATACACACGCACAAACACATTTTACCTGCGTCAGTCCGAGATGTCACTACATACAGTCAAACTCCCTACAGTGATCACCAAGGTAAACATTTACAGCACATTCTGAATCCATGGTGAGTGGAGCAGATGGAAGCGTTTGCCTGTAACCCCTCATCAGGTTGCAATCACACAAGCATTCATCTCTACTGAAGCTCAAGTGGCCAGCTCTGCAGTAGAATGCTACTTGTGCTGTTCATGTTGGCTGTGTGTGTGTATGTGTGCTAGAGGGTAAATGCCAAGAGCTTAGCCTACAGTAAAACATGTATGCTCTGAGATTTATACTTCATATGGGGCTTGATATTTTTGGCCGGTGGGATTGAGGTTGGATGAGGATTAGGGTCTCTATACAGATGACTATGGCGAATTTAAAGTATGAGGTTACATTTTGTTGATGTTGTCAGTGAAAATGGCTTACATTTCCATTTATTCATTCAGCAGATGCTTTAATCCAAAGCAATTTACAGTAAATTCAATAAATGTTTTATCAGTACTTGTATTCCCTGTGATTGAACCCACAACCTTTGCATTGCTAACGCAGTTGAGCTATAGGTACACTTAGAAAAACTGATTGGGAAACTGATCAGAGGATGATGATATGCCTTTAAGTCAGGACGTAATGTAATGTTAAGTAGGACTTCCAAGTAATTCAGTATCCAGCATATTTTTGGGCAAAAATTACAAAAGACTTAAGTTAAAAAGTCTAAAAGACTTAATTATTGATAATTATTTAATAATTAATAATCATTGAGAATTGTCCAGGTCAGATTTTACCCCAAAACTGAAAGAATATAATAATTTAGTATATTGATTGTGCATTGTGACATTATTTTTATTAGCTTGTTTTATTTTTACAGTATTGAGACATTGTGGAATATAAAATAATATTTGAATATTTTTTAATGCATATTCCTGGATGCATATTTGTAAACGACCCAAGCATTTTTTTGTGAGATACACTTGTGTGGTTTGTGATCCCACCTTTCGTTTCTGTAGCATTTAAAGCACTAGAAGCAGAAACAACAAAGCCACACTAGCTGATTGTAGATTGTGTAAAATCAGATCCCTAGATCAGAAACTGCACTATAATACCGGGCAGGCAGTCTGGTCTGATTCCCTTCTTTAACACCCGCTTTTCAGAAATAACTTTTTGCACCAAGCAGAAGTGTGGGAATCTCACAGCTCTCAGGTGCAGCTTTCTGTCTGATTGAAGGTAGGAGGACTGGATTGACTTGCGGTTTATTTTGGCTGAAATAGTGTTCCTTCTAAAAAAGTCTGCTGAAGTTTCTTCTTATGTTTACAATTTGAAGTTCAGACGTTTATCCAAACCTATTGGATTTTTTAGGAAAGTCAACAAATCCTCCTGGGTTGTAAATGCCATGGATTTGGGCCATGTTCTAAAAAGTCTGTTTTCGGTTAAATGTTTTCGGCAGCTCTAGAAGACTCAGGATTATGTGCCGTATAAACTTTACTGTTTAAACGATAACCAATGTTTTAAATAAAACATTTTTTATCCTGCAAGTTTATCTTTAAAATATGATTTTTACATTTATTTATTTAATTTATATAAACTGTGTTTTTTAAACATTGTGGGCTTGAGCATGTGTACAACCCTGTGCCACAGACCAGATGTATATCATCTATGGTAATATGAACAAGAAATGTTATAATATTATGTTTAATTCAAAGCTGGATTTAATATGTAGCTCTTGCACACTGCGACACACACAGACACACTGTATATTCTTAGTTGAGATTTGAAGCACTAGATGGCAGCCTTACAGCTTTATCAGTGACTAGATTAGTCAGGTTATAGTGATCGTCACCAGTACAGTTTTGTCACAATTGCCTCATCTGACCAAAAGACTGACCGTTATCAGCTTCAGGAGGAATGTTTGCTCTCAAATGAACTTATCCTGTTTGTTGGGTGTTCCTGTAGCTCAACTGGAAGAGCATTACGTTAGCAGCACAAAGGTTGTGGGTTCAATCCTAGGGAACACAAGTACTGATAAAATGTGTTTCTTGAATTCACTGTAAGTCGCTTAGGATAAAAGTGTCTGCCAAATGACTGCCAAACTCATCCAAACATCTTGAGACCTCAGGAAATTAAGCTAAGATTATTTAAGGAAAAACACCATGCTAAATCATCAGTACTGTTTTCTGAGATCTTGATTAAACTTGACCAACCAAACCAGGCTTATGTACACAGTTTTTCAGTGTCAACATTGAATGGTTTTGAAACCAAACCAAAAGCTATACAAAATCCATTTGATTACAGAGTCCCAGATAAGCACTAATCAAAAAACTCTTTATTTGTTTAAATGGATGCAGATTCATCATTAGGTGATCTATTGTGCTCTTATCTGCATTTGTGCCACTTGTGCAAACGTCGTTTTTGTTATCTGACACTGGAGGTTTTCACTGGTCACCCAGACATTTTTTGTTATCTTCTGCACAACAAAAGATTCAGCTGGTAAGAGCTTCAAAATGTGCTTGGGTTATTGTGGGCAATTTTATGGCTAGTCAAACCGTGTGTAGTTACAAACAGAAGATGGCTAGCATGTTTCTTTGTAAGCACACGGTGAGGTGTTTTGTAAAGCCTTTATGACCATATGAGACTCTGTTCCCTGTGTATAAGAGGATTCATTACCACTGCATTATTTATAACTGAAGCCAATGATTAGACACTGTGACCTCCCCTCCAGTCTCTGTAGAACAATATCCTCATATATTACTTCATGATTGAAAGCACAGTGTAGAATATCTTCCCGTGGTCAACAAATCCATTTGTCTCCTTTTATATGAAATTATACACAGTATAAAAGGGTTCTGGATGAGGTGTGTTCTAAGCTGTGGTAGAATGCTGATAAATGACACATCTTAGCATTATTATTGCCAAGTTGTCCCACTATGGTGCTTAAAAGCCTATAGTTGGTCTATTGAAATATGTTAATTGGTCAACTGATTAAATGCTATAAACAATAAACATATTTTTGCTGCTGTTTCATATAAGCAATATGCCACTTGAAGTTACACGTTAAGTTACCAGTAAGTTAAACTTCTCATGATTTTTTATCTTTGTCTTATTCAAACAATTCTTCTGTGCATGTTATTATTGTGCATTATAATTAAAATAATTGTCTTTTGTAAACTCGTGTAAACTCAAAAGTATTAATGTGCTCTTATTCTGAAACAACTTTTCCACTGATGTTAATTAGGCCACGCTGTTAGTTAATGTTAACCAATAGCCAAATAGCTAATCCTTTTCCTCTAATTTAAATCTTGCAAAATTTCTTCTTTTTTTTTTACAATGCAGTCAATTCCTGTTGCATAAAATTAAGTTCAGCCTGCATTTTTCCTTTAATTTAATTTTTCCTTTTTTTAATATCCTTGTCTTATTTGGAAATCTGTCACAATAAAAAAGTAAAATCGATTTGCAACAGTGTTGCAGTTTAACTTTAAGGTGCTTAGAAGACCTTTACTGGTGATATAAACAGTGCAACACACAATCTTCAGTGGCTTTGCAACACACAATCTTCATTGTTTAACTGACCTTTTAAAAAAACAAGTTCAGGGTCAGGATTTGCCACTACATCATTCCTTTAAAGTCTGAGCCAGATCTGAATTAGCAAACAGCAAAGGCATCTGCTGTCAATCACGTTTGGGTAGAATAACCTCTGTGTGCACTGGTGCCTGTGGTTATAATACTGTTGGTTTAGATTAAAGCAACTGTCCCTCTTCAGCTCATGCTCCTTATATGGTGAACGAAACACAGATTTAACTGCAGCTGGCCTGTTATCTGGCCCAACACACAAACACATGTAAATACCCATGTAACCGAGAGTAGCACCTCGCACCCTGAGCGTCCAACTGTCATCTCATACTAACACTGCTGACTTCAGTTTGTCAGTGTGGCATTCATCACAAGTGTTCAGTGATTCAGCTGTCTAACTCCAAATATGCGGGGCGTACATGGTTGCTAATTTGACCAATTAAAGCTATGATGAGAAAGCTAGTGGCAGCGAGGCAAGTCTGGTTCCCTCAGGGAACGTCATGACATTTACCCACTGAGTGGGATTGATGTTTATGCTTCGACTTTGTAAAAGGCTAATTCAACCAGCCTTGAACGTGCTAATGTCAGCTATCGCAAGGCTAAACTCAAGGACCATCAAACGTGATCATGCTAATCATGGGCATAATGCAACTTGCAGTAACAGTTGATAATTGAATGACTCCATTAGCTCCTCTTCACTAACCAATAGCTTTATTAAACTGTTCATGACCTCCATTGACATCAGGGTCCCTTTACCATTGCCATAAATTTAAAGTTATAATAATGAATGTTATATAGTCTAAACTGTCAGTGAACTTTGTCCTTGTCAGACCAGTGGTTATATTTAACATGCAGTCGGGTGGTATTTTACATTAGCATCAACACATTCTCCCTAATAATAGAACTCTGTGTTCTGCCCAAATCAAAGCCATTGCTACTTTTTAGACATATGAAATATTCAGATCAGTGTTCCATCAGACAGTACCAGACATCCCCTGGCCCTTCATCTAGAACTAATCAAGCATTTTGCCTGGACGGATAAATAGTTTTAGACACGCTTCATTAAATTTGTATTCTGCTTTGCACACTATTTGAGCGTTTAAAGATATTGCAAATATCTAAAGACAATTCTAATGCCCTTTCTCTCCCTATATATCTAGATATCTTTAGCAGGCAAGGCATTGTTATAGAACAAGGATGACTAAGGATTTGTCTGTCTGTCTTTGCATATTGGTCATGTTTCTGTAATTGAGAAGAAATCTGCCTCTAAATTGGTAAACTAGGTGTGAATCTGCATATATTAAGCTTCATCTTATTATTTAAAAACAGCATGTTATTTTTTTTGCTGCTTCTAAAACATGTGACTCCAGATGTCTCTAACTCTCAACGCTGTTCTCATTACTAGCAACAAGGTGTTCCAAAATTGAGGATGATAACGTTTATGGTGGGAGACACTAAATGAAATGCCTAGATCCCATTTACCAGGGATGGCTTTCAAATATTGCTTCATTTCAGACCCCTGAACCTGGAAATGAAATGTGCCCTGTAGATTGTTTAAAGGGAAATATACTTTGGATTGTCGAGACCATCATAATAGTTTTATTAGGTTGTGTTTTAAGCAAATATGTAGTTCAGAAACAGAGCATGTCATAGAACAATGATGTCGGCTGGAATCAAACAGTCCTCTGCTGGCTTTTTTTTGTTTTTTAGTTTTATTAGATGGCTGAAATATTTAAGAGTTCAAGAAAGATTTGTGAGTCCATATTATGCTAAATTCACTCTGAAGTATTCAATAAATATAATAATACCAAATGTTTTTATTATTGCTGGATTGGAATAGCACAAAATAACCACATTATAAGTATTCTCTGATTCCTCTGGAGGGGTAATTTGATTTACTGGTTGAAGCCATGCAGTTAATTGGGTTGTTTTATAACAGAATTAGAGCAAACATGTTGAAACGCATGTGTTTCATTGTCCTGTTTTATTATACTTGAAGAACACACATACTTATGCAGTCAGGAAAGCACACAAGCCAAAAAAACACAACAAAACAGGAAGTGGGATTGTGGGAAGTAAATAAGTGTACTCTCAGTCTCCATATACAACCACACTTATCAAAATTGCCTGTTGATCTCTCTTAGGATTTTCAGCTTTTTTTGTCCCTGTCTGGCTATGGAAAATAAACTTTCTGAAGTTTACTGACGACCCTTATGGGGTAAACACAGCTTTGCTGTATACCTGCGGCGAAGAATTAGAGAGACAGAAAATGAGAGAAGCAGCAATAATCCCTCCAGTTCTAGAGAGGCTATAGAGAAGTCAGAGACTAAGCATAAGATAAGCATAAGCTCTAACTTTGATATGATCTGTAATCATTTTGCCATCTATTTGAACATATTATCCTTAGTCTCGCTCACTTTCTGTGAACATCTCCCAATATGTTATGATTTAAATTAGTTACAGTGCATTTATGCCTTTGGCAGATGCTTTGTACCTGTACATACATGTTCAGAAAAATAACGGTTCTTATAGTAAATACATGTAAATGGTCTCTTATGTCTTTATTTTGTATCTGTAACAATATATCAGTTGTTTAATATAATCAAACCCAACTAATTTCTTCCTGTGAAATGTTTAATTTGAATAAAGGTGTTTTTATGCTTGTTATGGTTTGTGAAGAAAAACCTAAATGACTCATTGTTACATATCTTTAATCTACTTTAATTTATCAAATTCTAAAAGATGCACAATAACTTCAATCCAGCAATTGTTTTCATCTTTTTGTACTATCACGTCAATGACAGTTCAGTATTTTCCCCTTTTGATATTAATATGGATTGACCCATTGGACAGTGAGATCAATCCTCAGACTCCCTCTCTGTTGCTGTTCACATGCCATCTTCACAATTGAATCAGACACAGCGATCTTTAGTTTCTTGTGCAGATGTGAACTGTCAAGAGTTTTATATGAGCTCCAAGAGTTTCTATAAGACTCTGGAGGAAAGCTGTCACAATAATTGCCTTAACATGTGCGGAAGCTATTTTTGCAGTGACTTTAACAATAGCTTAACATGCATTCACCTTATTTTAATGGTTGCACAGTTTTACACATGATTTATGAGTTCTGAATAGAGTTTGTTTGCTTTTCAGATAATCTTCTAATAGATTACCAGTTTACATTCAGTCTTCTGCAGGAAGATGATCAGCACTACACAGCCATTAACTTCATGGCAACACCGGAGGAGGTCAGTGAGTTTATATACACACACCCTTCTTAAAAATAACATGAATCCTACTCGATTTTTCTTGAATTTGAATTGCATATAGTGTAAATTCTTCTAAACCTTAAGGATCTGTGCTTAATTAATTTGTCATTAAATTATGTTATAACCATCAAACGGTCTACATTATTCTTAATAGCATAAAACTTAATAGCTTAATAGCTGTACACTGCAAATATTTGAGTGTTTTACATCATCACACTGTTATTTTTCAGACCAATAAGAACCTGGATATGTCAATTAATGCATCAAACAACTTTAAACTCAACGTCACGTGGTCTTTAGGCTCCACAGGTACTGTACTGCATTATATTGTTGTGCTTCATGTCATATTTAAAATATGGTTAAATTCAGAAATAAATAGGAGAAAATCCTGACAGAACAAAAAATAAAGAGCAATTTGAATTCATTTGTCAGGGCATTGAGGAAATGTTTTATGATTTCAATTAAGATAACCATTTTCCTGTGCAAGGACTATATCTTAAGCAAATTGTGTTGCTTTTTTAATAAAATTCCATGAAGATACGTTAGACAACTGTTATTAATTGTTCTGCAGGCTATGATATGTCAAACCCTCCAGTGTTACATATGATTCTCCATAAGGTCATTGAAATAACACTGCAGATAATATCTGAGAGCAAGTTTCACTTTTATAAACTAACTGTTACACTTTAAGTGTTTCTGGGAGAAGTCTGTTTTGCATTTTGATAAATAATTTCTAGCAGTTTCTCTTTCAATTGTGCTTAATGGATTAGCCTCTGCATTGGCCATCTGGGAAACGTAAATATAGACTGACTGATGGGCATGTTTATTTGTGGTTTGAGATTGCTGTGTTGTGACAGACCATATATTCATTATGAACTCATAAATCTTTGCAGGACAGCAAGAAGTTCTTAGGTTTCTTGTTGGTCTTCAGCTTGTGTACTTATGGTGACTTGAATTTTTATTAACAAGAAACAAATTAATCACATTATTAATTTTTTAATTTAATATTTTACTGCCAACAGTAAGTCATGCACAGCATTGACAGGTTTGCAGGTTTTGCATGCCAGCATTGTTTGTGGGCTGACATCCAGTGTGCTGAGGTTGTGTTTTCCCTGTACAGCGGGTACAATCTCAGGAGAGGAATTCCTCATAGTGTCCAAGACTAACATCAGAGAGTACAGAGACAGCTTCTCTTGTGAGAAATTCTCCTTCCTGGCAAATCCCAACATCACGTTCCATGTATACGTCAGCAACTTCTCATGGCCAATCAAAATACAGGTAAGAACAGCTGCCTGACTTCTTGCTGCCACAAGTAAGGTAGCCCTTACCTGTCTGTTCTTCTGTCTTCATCATATTTAAGGTATAAGTGCAAAAGGCCTGAGGTAGAACATTGTTTGTTTTATAAAACCAGTGTAGCATATACATGCATGTCCTGCCCATTTTTTCTTAAGTTTTTATTTATATTAACATCATTTATTCTTAAGGGCTTTTGTTTATCTTATACAACATGCTAATGTGAACACATTGCTAAAACCCCAAAGGCATTTTTAAAACGCTTTGAAAAGTTTAGATGAAGCTTCAGTCTTCATCTAGTTGTGACTGCCGTGTCTGTAGATGGATGCTAATACAAAACAACTGGTTGAAAGCCAATCGGTTGACTTTTTATTTATAGGAAAATGGAAGCATTCTAATAATTTAGAATGATTGATTTTGTGTTGGAATGAATGGGAAATAGGTATTGATCTAACATGTATAATTTATTTATCAGATCTTTTCTTCTACACACAATTAGCCTCCTGTCAGAAAAATAAAGACTTTGACATTGTAATCTGTGGAGATTATTTCTGCAGGCACATTACGTTGGCTAGACTTGTTGTAAGTGTTCTGAATTGTAAGAGTTGCACTTTAATCATTTATCATAGTTTGTTTGTTCATTTTGTACTGTATTAGCATGTCAGAATAGTTAGCTAATAGAAAGCTTATAAAATTATACTTTTGTTTGTAAGTTCTGACTTTGATCAAACAAAAACAGTGATCATCATTGTCTTCCATGCCATCTTTATAATGGACAACAAATAACTGTAAATATCATCCTTGAAATGTGATTTTGACTGCAAATCTTTATTAGCCTCTTAAAGCCATCATGGCTCAATAAAGACAGAGAGTATAAACCATTATGAAATGTGTTCTGCAAAAATAAGATGTTTAATGAGCCGTATGTCTGCATTTCTCTCATCAATTATTTGAAGTGCTTTAAAAATGCTGACAGCTGTACAAAATATCTTTGTTTTTTTAACTCTTTTATTTCATAAATGTCCATTGTATAGACTCTTAAGATGAAACAGAGAACTCTGTTTTAATGGCTGTAAATTTATATTTTTGACATGCTTGGTGGCACCCCTATGCAAGAACAAATTTATACCATTGTGTATTTTTGTGTCTATAAATGTACATTATTTTTACTGGATTCTTGGAAAACTGGAGAATATCAGGGGATTTTAAAACTGTAAGACCCGGGTCTGGAAATACTATGACAATTACTAAATTCATGAATGATCTCAAAGACATTTATGGCAAACTTGAACTTTTCTAGCTATGCTGTAAAAGTAACTAGAATATTCTCATAGGCTAGATATTGCTCTTTATGAGTGGAAGCACTATAAAATGATTGTTGAAATCCAGTCATTGTGGAAAAGTCTTGGAAATTTATTTGTCAAAAGTCTGGGAACTTCCATTTTAGTTCCTGCTCTGCTTTAGACATTACATTGGGACAAAGTAGATATTGCTGCTGGCATTTATGTCTCTGAGTCAGCCAGCACACTTATTCCTGTTCCCAGCAACCCTCAGTTCCATCCTGCTGTGCACCTTTGCCGTGGCCTGCTAGTATCAGCCACGTATTGATTGTGGCTGTGAATCTTTTCCATTAATGCAGTTTTGCCATTCCCACATACAGATGAGATAGTAATATGAGCCCTTAATTGTTCTCATCAGGAACTCATGGCCACAATCATCTGTAGACTTCTGAGTAACCTGAGAGGAACTGCTCCTTTGGCCCTGACCTTGATCACGTCTGATGTACATCTAGTCATGATGTCTCTCAAACTGTTTTTTAAAGCTTTCAAAGTCAATTCAATTTATTGGGTCATTTTGTGTATGGAGAGAAAATAACATTTAGTTTTGCCAGCCACAGTTCACGGACCACATCTTCCTCTTAAGTGACTCATATATTGACTGGAGAAAGATAAAATAGAGCTTTTAACAAGAGTGCAAGAAATCCCAGTATGTATGCACACTTGTGCACCTGAATGTTTTCATGCAGACATTGTGATTCATCAACAGGTTCATACTTTCTTGTTGTTATTAGGATAAAATGTATTAAACTAAAAACCAAGTAAAGGGCATATGCACAACTAGCTGATGACAGGTCTAAATCATGCTAATTTGTTGTTTAGGCCAATACAAAAGATGTTTGTTCCTGGTTTTGCGAATGGCACAGACTGCTGGGCGAGAGTGTTTTGAAAGTTAGGGTTAGATTAAAATTAAGCCCATATATGGTGGTTTGAAGATGGATTGGACATGTACAATGCTATTTACCAACTGCAGAAAACGTATACAGAATTATCAGGGAGAGCGACCCATTGCGATTTTCTTATAGGTTGTTTAGGAAAGCTGTTTAGGGAGTTTAAGTGTTATAGAAATATTGACAGTAACTAAGCAACATTATCTCAGTGTTTTGTCCACACGGGTCTGAGCTTTTTGAGAACTCCTATCTGTCAGTGACAGTTATGTGTGGATGCGAGCTCATCTAATACAACAGAATATTTATATAGTGTCATTTATACTGTCATGTTTGAAAAGGGTCTACTTTATTAGGGTTAATAGTGTAGGTCAGTGCTGTCGTATCCCATCCACAGGCTGCAAATAAACACACACACACACACACACACACACACACAAACAGAGCAAAGAAGGCGGGTGGGAGATGTGTTGCTGTTAGCCCTGTGGCTGAAGTGTGCTGCTGACAGAGGAATGATTGGTATCACAGTTGGAGCTGTGTGCTGCATTCATCACCCTCAGACTTTACTTTCTGACTGGATACAGTCACTCTCTTCTTCTTTTCATTCCTTTAATTGATGTCATGTCAGACACCGGTAGAGAGTCTCCATTTAGAACTGCTCTCACTCTTTGTTTACACTCTGAAAGAGCACAGAAAAGTTTAAATGAGTAAGCAGATGCACAAAATGAAAAAATATTCATACAGTTTTTATCACAAAATAAATCCCAACAGGGTGATCAGGACCCCAAAGCGCAGCAGACTCACTGTATCCGGATGAACGATCCGTTATCAGTTTTAACAGTACATTATTGGGGAATAATGTACCTTGGAATGTTGTGATTAATCAGAATCAAGTATTTCAGTAGAATCATAAAAAAGTATTAGAATTTACATGAATTACCATTAATTAATTAAGATTTGTTTAGCAAAATGATTTGCTAATAATGTAATTTATAATAAACACTGTATTAAATTAACAAACAAATGTGGACTATCTAGGCATATTCTTACACTGTTTTGCACATATTTTCTGCCTTGTTACATTATTGGCATCTCTTTTTATTAATCATAATATAATCATAACCTGTGCTTGTGGTTTTGCATTACCTGGTTATCAGGTTTAATCTGGTTTAAATAAGCATGTCCATCTGACTCATAAATTAGTAACAGTAGGAGACTCAAGATAGTCGTGTGTAACGCTGATCTGCTTTGGAATGGCCCCAGTGATGAAAGCTTTTCCTGCCCTCTCTCGCTCCGCTCACCCAGGGCAATCTCCCCAGTGTCAGGATGACATCAGCCCAGAGCTGAGGGCTGGTTAGGGGGCAGCACAGGAGGGAATTGTCCATCCTAGTGGAACTGACTTGTATTTAGTTTGTCACCGTGGCTTTGTACTGAACCCTCCCAGTTTAGCAAGCTGCTCTCTTCATCCCTTTATGTGTGTGTGTACACATGTTCTTTTTTTAAATGAGGAACTTATACTTGCAAATGAGCCCAGGGTTGGTTTGATTTTAAATGTAGTTTAATTATTTGCTTTATGTTGGTTTTGCACACATTATTAAATCAAATTCAGTGCCATTCACATGAGGGGGAGTGAATTCCACTTAGATTTTATTTCCTGGATTTAATTGTGTTATGACAATATCAGTCATCATATGTACAATGACAAAGCAGAAATCAAATATTCAAAGCTAACCATGACTTCTAAACAGTTTCAATATGATCATCACTGAAAAGGATGTATGAAACTGTGGTGAGATGAGTGAAACAGTGTAAAGTTTACAGTTTACGATAGGATTAGTCTAAGTGTGGTAAACAGGAAGCGTGATCCACTTTGCATATATTCTGTTCAAGAGAGATTGTCTGGCTAATTGTTTTACGGGTCAGATTTGTTAAAATAGTTGAATGACAACAGAACAGACAACAGGATTTTTAAGATTTGATTAAGTCTTGATCTTACATCCTGTGTCTTCCTGGTTTTGTGCATTATGATGAGGATTATCAGAAAAAGTTATTAAAGTAAATCAGTTTTATGTAGTGGCTCAGTTTACCCTCATTGTTTATAATGTTCCGCTGTACAAACTCCACCCTCCAAAGCTTGTTCTCTTCAGTCCCATGGTGGCCAGCACCGACTGATTGGATGAATTACGAGCTGCACGACCTCAACAGCTGTCGTGGCCCTTCTGGAATATGGAATGGAGGGATGATTTGATTTTCACTGAACACAGAAGTCACTTATTTTCCCCAGCGCAGTTGACATCATTAAATCGAATGCCTTTGGTAATCTCATTTCTTGACAGGCAGTGTGCGGTGTACCTCAGCCTCCATCCACCTCAGACATCAGAGGGAGTGTCTTTGGATAAAGGGAGAATTTAAGCGGTTAGCTAGAAACACAGCGGTGCTGTATTTGTTAATAGTTTTATCACAGCAGATTGGCTTTCATGTGGGTGAAACAGGATAGGTAAAGCTAAGTGCTCCAAGCTCCAGAATATGAGAAGGTGCTGACAGGATTACTTCATATAATATGCCCGGCCTGAAATCACTTACAAGTTATTATTACCAACATGAGAGTTTATTATAAGAAAATAAGTGAGTGAATTTGCCTGTGTTGAAGCATAAATAACTTATAACAAATTCATTTTTAATGATTAAATATGTATACTGTATTAGTTTGTAGTGTCTTGGATCTTTGCATAACTGTTTGTTTGCATTTTAATGGGCTGTTTATTTATATTGGTTTAGAAGGAGAAAGATAAAAAATAATAAAGGTCAGTAGGGATCAACACTTATATTACACTTATATTCCAATCCAGTCTTTAAGCTAGCTTGCTAACGTAGTTAATAAAAAAATGCCGAAAATCAATTATTTAATGGATGAAATCAATTATTCATTACCAGTCTGGGCAGTTTTAGTTTGCAATATTTTCTGTGGGGTTTAAAAATTAAAACAGGGCAAAATAAAGTCTGAGATAAATGAATCTGCAAACTATGTCCACAGTGCAGTGTGTTTGATATGTAGTAGTCTAAATTTGAGTTGGTTTAACCATTGGTTTGCTTTGGGTTAACACAGGTCTTCTCATGCATCTATTTACAATAATGATTTTATTAGGTTTCAAATAAATAAGGTTGTTGAAAGTGTTAATAAAGTGTTAAATGTATAGCTTGAACGTGTTTTAAAATCACCTTAAAAGCATGCAAAATGCATAAATGTGAATCTTTATAATGGTATATGCAGGCCTTCAGTGTATATGATTTAACATTGTAATATAATTGCACAATTATCTCAGATACCATAGGTGAGCCACTTCTCTGCATGTGGTGTTTCTGGCTGATTATAAATATGGTGCTTATTTGAATATTGTAGGTGTGCATAATACTCAACTAATATCTTACTGCAGTCATTAGGTTCTTTTATGAATATGTAAATGCACCATCTGCAGAGCGACCAATCTGCTCTTTGTCTCTCTCTCTTGCTTGTTTTCTCTGCCCATGTCATCTCTCTGCCTCACAAGTCCAGTTCAAGAGGTCAGATATTACACCAAGAACATTTAAATGTACGATTTCTGTAAATGTACACTTTTTCTATAAACTCAGACACAAACAGACTTTCTCTTTTGCAACAGAATGCTACTCACTAGCCACTGCTGAGGTAAGCAGTGTCCTCTTCTTACCCTGTCTATATTCCCTTCAGAGAATTATTCTAGGGGCTTTTCAACAGCTCCTCCTGCTTTTATCTCCAGGCCCTATAGACCTTCTGATTCACCCTGATTCTGTTGTGTCTTAACCTCAGGAATCTTGGTCCTCAAAGGTGGTATTGAACTTTAAAAAGCTCAACCACTCAATAATCACTTAGCCTCTGATCTCTAAACAATTATGGTGTGATAGTGGCCACTTTTAAACTATAAAGCTAGTTCTCATCAGTTCTCTTCTCAGCTACAGCTTCAGGGTATTTCTAAGCATCTGTTAAATTTTGCATTCATGCTTACTGCACATTAAAGGCAAATGCAGACAAGCCTCTATTGGACCCGTTGATCTGTGAAGTCTGTAGGGCCATTAGTAACAACTTACAGCTTGTTTGAAATCCTGTCAGCCTGTCTTTAGTGCTGTGTCTAAAACAGGGTAGCTGCACTCTGGCCTTGTCAATCAGTTGTAGCACTTTTTTACGAAGGTTTCAGTCCAGATTCCAAACTTTTTAAATGTCTTAATACTTTCAGATAGTCTTATTTCTTCACAGGTGTCCAAGCAAGAAAGTAGCAATAAGCAACAGCAAATGAAATTGCCTGAGAAGTAAGCAATAAAATAGGAGTTTGCTTACCTCCAGCACCTCAGAAAAAAGTTGCCCCAACCACTGTCTGAACCATATTTTCTGTATCTTTTTTGTGCAAATATGGCTGCAAACCCCTCTAGTGTGTGTTGACAACTGTCAACTCTTGCTTTTCTCTGTGTGGAAGGGCAAAATTACAGAATCATTGCTACTCTCGAGGAGGTGAATGACCTTGTAATTGAGGCATATTGTGTGCAATTAGTTGTGTAAAAAATGAGCCATAACAAATATTTTATGTGCACAAGGTCTCAACGAGTGCAGCTCCAATGTCGTGCATTAGCAAACATATTTTTGACAGATTTAGGATTTTATGAAAGCGGGTTTGCTTAGCAACGAACTTTCATTGAGTGTTTTGCCTGCCAAACTGTTTTTCAGGATTGCATTAGGCTGCAGCTAAATGTAAATTAAATGTGTAAGGAAAATGTTTTAGGATTATTGGAGGCTAATGCAATATAAAATCAATGCATTTACTTTTTAACAATGTGGGTTTGGATATTAACACACATTTTTGAGAGTTTTAAAAGCATAATGGTAGAGCAGTGTCATTGTGTGAACACTTATGCCTGCTTATACTAACAATATATTCTTATATGTCTGTATTACCCAAGTACAATATTTAAAGTCACATTATGTATCAGTATCAGTACCAGTAATCAGTATTAGTATAAGGTTGTTATTATTATGACTCTATTATTATGATGACCCTTTACTTTTCACTGCCAACTGTTGTTCAAGTTAATTAATGTTAATATTAACATGATTAATATTTACTTTCTTTTTGAACCATCAAACTTTAAACACCACCATGTAATGACTGTCACATACAGAGCTGCACCTATAATTTAACAAAGCTGGGAGGCCTATAAATACTAGACTTCAGATTTTTTTCAAGTCATTTCAAGTTCATCTTTATTCAGATGTGACAAGTTCAGCCTCTGTTGAAATAAAGACTGATGTTGTAGCTACCGTGAGTGAAGCTAACACAGCCCTGTAAACCAGAGATCTGCCGCTAACTCATCAATGTGCTCTGTTATATACTGACATGCTTCAGTTCCTGGAGTTTGAGTCTAAACCCCGGAACCCGACCATCAATCATGGGCTTCAGGTCTTCTTCAGCCTCTTCAGTAGATATTTTGAATCTACAAGGTCAGGGAAAAGGCAAGAGCTTGGATTCTGCTAGCTAGCATTTATCCATAATGCTCTTTTATATGCTCAAAGAGCTCTTTAATAGAAGTGGGAAAGTCAGAATTATTGCAAAGAAAAATGCTGACGATGGCTAAAGACATCATGAGAAACTTTTGGCTGTTGTTTTTTATTTGATTATTATGGTAATTTACAACAGGCTGTAAGTCAAACGTGTGACTGTCATGACCTACAGACCCAGTGGCCAAAGTGAGTTTTATGCTTAATATGGTAAGAAAAATAAACACGATTCAACAAATGTAATCAGAATAAAAGTTTTTTTTATTACATTTTTCTTACATGATGTTGCTTCTCATTTAAATTTGTCTTGTTTTAAGTATGTGTTAATATTATCTTACTGGAAAACACCCTGTTTATATTATGTTAATATTACTGAATTAAATAGTTTTGGAACATATGAGGTATTTGTGTGGAGACTTCTCTTAATCTCATATGACATAACCTCATATGCAGTGAAGGGCTGAGTGTAGAGGTGGGGAAGGGTATAACAAGCACTTCAGTAAAGGTTGAAGTTGCTCCAGCCACTAGATCACACTGCTAATGGCCAGTCCTGCCGGCATGAGAAATCAGCTTTTCTCAACACTTTCTGTCTTTTAGTTTTTGATTGTCATGCACTTTTACTGCAAAAAGCAAATGCCAGTAAATCACTTAAGAGCTGACCATTCCCAGTAGCTTCACACACACACACACACACACACATACACACCTCTGTCTTTCACTTATCTAAACTAATGCCTCATTCCTCCATTTAAAAATAAAAGCACATTTAAGACTATTTGAAAGGTTTCATGAATGTACAATTTACCTTTATGTATTTGAGCTTTTTTACACAGTCACATAAACAAATGCGTGCTGTGATACATGTACTGTATGCCACGTTGCCATATGTGTAGCACATGACATATTCCATAGTCAAAAATACTCCAAAAACTCTAAACTACTTCAGACTAAGTAAACAAATGTTCACCTGAACCTTTAAAGCACACAACGTTTTGAAAAATAAATCACACTGATAACATCTGACATTTTCAAATCAATCGTAAAATGACATTTTCTTTTATCAGGCAGTTTCTAGATGGTGATGGTAAAGTGCAGTTTAGGGTTAAGGTTTGTTTGGGAGAGTTATGTATTGGATTCTCATAAGCAATCGATGTAAGTGGCTTCAGATATGGAAAAGACAAATCATTTGGTCATGTAGCTAAACTAATCAGATAATGGACAGCAACACACAATCATATTTTGGCCCTGCTGCAACAGCTGAGAAACCAAGTGCATTTTATATAACTAATTGTTGTGATCATACACCTTATATAAGGTGTATATAAGGCTTATATAAGTCTCTTAAACTATAGTGATTGCTGTATAGTTATGTATTATCATTGGTTATGTGATGTAATAGTGGTTATTAATTTTAGTTCCTTTTTAGTTACTTTCAGCTTTTAAAAGGGGGAAAACATTTGATCATAATTGGCTTAGCCTATAGTAATAATGTGCATTGCTTGTTTAATTTAATTATTTATTTTTTGAAAATACATAACAACAAGCTGCTATTTTTGTTGTAGTACTTGTCTTTTTTGAGCCTTGAAATCTTTTTGAATATTTTGCGAGGGAATATTTAATACTGTGAAATTAAGTTGAATTATAATGTGTGGGAAAAATATGCTTCTTGTTTAGGAAACCCTGCCAAGTTTTAGAAAAGTAATATGCCATATTTTTATAAAAACACACTTGCATGTCAAGTAGGAATTATTTTGATTAGATGCATTTATTTATGCTACAAAAAGTTTACACGATACAGTCCATAACAAATTCTAGTTAAATTAGATCAGCAACATAAATGCTTGATTAAATGTCAAGTGTATTACACCCTGCCAGGTTTTTTCTATTTTTATAAAGCTTTGAAAGGTGTTTTTGTCATCTAGCCCAGTATACATGGCCAATTCTTTCTCCAATTTTAAGACATGTGGTAATTGATTAAAACATTTATTGAATTAAGACTGGAAACTGTTAAATTTTTTAACTGTAACTTTTTTGTTAGTTAACAAGATGGTTTTAAGAATAATTTTGACTATGACAAACACAAACAACATTTTGGGGGGATTCAGACAAAAAATAATTTTAAAGCGATTTATACTTTTTTTTACAAAACCCTGTCTCAGATATATATGTATATGTATATATAGCTATGTATATATGCTATATGCATTCAATATAGCATATAGTAGTAACAATAGTAATAGTTAATAAAATTTCTAATAATAGTCTAATTTCTCATACTTGTCTTCATTTTTTAACAGATATCTTTCTCTCAGCACAGCAGCATCATGGACCTGGTCCAGTTCTTTGTCACATTTTTCAGGTAAGCACAAGTCTATCTCTTAAAATGCTAAAACAATGTCATTCGAGATGACATGTTTATTGTTTGGGTAGCACATGCATGCATATTGTCATTATTATGGACCTTAGGTCTTGGATTTTGGTTTTGAACTTGCTATGGAGGCATAGATGCATTAACTTTACTGTCACGTAACCATTCATGAAGGCTGGCTGTGTTCAGGCCACACACTGCAACTCTTACGGTCTCTGTATGAAGGCACTATATGTTTAGGGGCTAAACTATGTTCTTGTTCTAACAATATGTTCTAACAATAACATGCTCTTAAATCATTTTTTAAACAAGTGTTTCATTTTTTTTAAACAATTGTGAGCTATTCATAACTAACATACAATGTTAAAAAAACAGACATCCTACCAAAGATATTTGATGGATCGTGGGACTGCTTCCTGTGTGAACAGACTACTTTCACATTAGCTGTACAGGTAAATACTTGGTCCATACCTGGGTTTGTTTCCTAGTTTTCCCTATGTTTTTTTTCACAGTTTATTATTTGGCTCTGAAGAGAGGACTGTTTGCATCATCTTTGCACTTTTATGTTGGAGGCAGCTGTTAACGACTGTTATCCACTTAGATGAAGGTGTCAGCTTCACTTTTTTTCTCAGGTTTTCTCTGTATTTTTCTCCAAACCTTTAAATATGTTGCAAGGAACAAAGAACACTGCTACAAAAATGCCTGCTCAAGACAATTTGCGCACAGGCAAGCAGCAAATAGACATGTATGTATATACTATAATAGACTATACTTTACAACATACTCCTCCTAGACCTCACGTCTAAGCAAACTCTGATGTCCCACTAACTTGGGTGCTCACCAAAAGCTTTTATGTTTCCAGACCCAAAATACTCACTGTGTTGTGCATAAATCCATTTACATTTATGTATTTTATCTGATGCTTTTATCCCGAGTGACATACAGTGCACTCAGGGTATACATTTATTTTGTATACTTACAACCTTTGTACTGCTAAGGCAATGCTCTGCTAATTGAGCTATATGAACTCAAGCCAATCCGCGGAGGTTATTTGGATTACATATTTTCAGTGTTTGTCTACAGTCAGGGCATGCTGTGATAGAGATGGCGCTTTTGCTTTAATAAAAATGCACTTCGGCTCATACATTGAACATAAACACTGTCTGAAGCTCATCCGATGTGAAATTCAATAACATACAACATATGGACTTTCTCAAGGACTCCACAAATGAATGAAATGTTTAGCCAGTGTAAACAAAGAAAGCAGAATGCATGAATGGGTTAAAAATTGCAATGGATTTTTACACTTCAACTCTACTGCTTCTAACTTGTGTTCTAAATGAGTTTTAACCATATGCATTTTCTATAGGTTATGAATTTGTTTCACAACATCACACTATAAACAACGTTTATAGTTGCATGGTTTCATTCTTATTTCATCTCTGGCAGCTACGTGTGTTAGAAAAATGGCACCGTTATTGTACATCTGGACAGTCAAATTACAGAGCTGTCTGCAGTTGTGCTTAAAGTGCCTCAGAGTGCAGCAAAATAATTACATGCCACCTACTCTGTATAAATAATAACATGCCGTCTGCTACAATATGTCTGTGAAACATTGAGGCTGGTGTTAGGCTTTCAGACACTTCAGA
Organism: Yasuhikotakia modesta; assembly: GCA_036877545.1. Lineage (NCBI taxonomy): Eukaryota > Metazoa > Chordata > Actinopteri > Cypriniformes > Botiidae > Yasuhikotakia > Yasuhikotakia modesta. The sequence goes on from JBAJNP010000327.1 coordinate 29,492, forward strand.
GTTTTTTTTTTTTTTAACTGTCAGGTCAACACCAGTGTCATGTAACATTATTTTGTTTATTGATACACAACTTAATATTTAATTTAAGCATTTTTAGTGTCTGCTTTTATCCAAATGTATGCATTTCCTGGCAATTAAACCCTTAACCTTGGTGTTACAGTCTAAGCTACAGTATATTTATGAGTGTATAAAGATTTTTTAGCACTCTTTATTAGACAGATTGTTGCCTAAGGTGGTAACAGTAGCATATTATTTAGTATGCATACAGTAGTATATAAAGAATACTTTGCATTTTGGTTTGGAATTGTGTGTGCATGAAAGTTTGTTGATAAATACAAACGTTGAAGCAGGAGGCTGCAGGGCATTTGTTTTTCGATGTGAAGTTCTCTGCAGGCCAGAGACGCAGATGATGGAATTCATCCTGGCATTTTAGGAAGACTGGCGTATATATTTCCAACCCCTCCTCTTCATATTTATTTCTTTCATTTTTGCTCTCCCCCTCTTATGTCTTCAGGCAGTCCATTCACAGTTCTAGTTCCCTGTTGAGTGTGACTTTGTACTTCAAGCCAAGAGCGTTTGAAGGCATCTTTCAGCCAAAACGCCCAATCATCTTACAATGCCAAACCAGTCACCAAGAAATAGCCCCATTTGTGAAATGTATTATGATGTGGTGCATAAAGTGTTCATGTTGTCATGATGCATTATTTTATTTACATGGATGGATGAATATTTAGTGTTTGTTTATAAATATACTCATAGCAGTAAACGGCTTTTGAATGATGACCTGTCATTTAAGTCTCTAGTGTTTTCTGATGGGTTCCTATGTCTCTGACAGCTTTTACACAGTCCCTGTGAATCTTTAGCTGTGCTAAAACTGCTCCAATAGAACTGGAGCAAGTGCCATTCTGTTGAGGTTTTTGAGTATTTTTTTCTAACAAAATGTTGTTACCTTTTGATAAAAAATAAATTATTACATTGGGACAGAATATTACCCAAAACTTTTTTGCATTGAATCACACAAAGTGCCAAATAAAACAATGTCAGCTAAAATTGCTGAAAAGTTGTTTCAGAAAGGGACCAATAATTTTTTGCAAATTGCAGTGCAAAAACTGCATTTTTTTCTTTGGAATAACATTTGGCTAATTTTGACTCATTCGGCTAAAGACTAATTTACAATAAATGAGTATGCAAGAATATTTTACCAGGAACACAGATTAAAATATAAACAGTTTTAAAACTTTTTACTAAACTTTTAGCAACACATATAAATAAATAAATTACTTGATCAACAGTGCAAAACTGAGAATACAAAAATAAGTTTGTTTTTATTTTGTAATGTGAGAAAATGAAGTTTGCATGCTGTTTAGAATCAGTAGCTTAAACAAAGGTGTCAGTGCAACCTTCCTGCAGTTTGTTCCATCTTTAATAAATCACACCTGAAATTGGGTTGAAAATGACATGCAGGTGTGTAACAGCAGGGTTCACACTAATCTCTGCAGGTGAGAAGATCACCGGGAGCTGCAAGAGCAGCAGTTATGCAAAGTCTAGTGTCAGCTGATAAACACTGAAAGACATGAGCAGCCTAGTGATGTGTCAACACGCATGCAGCCAGTTTAGAATATGTGCTGTAATTTTTGCAATTTAAGAATTGCAAACTTACATTGCAAACATCATCTAATTGCTACACTTTAATCATCAAGTTAGTTAGTTAATAAAATTACATGATCAAAACTCAACCCACACTTTAGTATAGCCAACTTGGACAGACAGTGTTGTTTGTGCATTGTGGCTCTTTCAGTTTTTTATTTGTGTGTGTGTGTGTTTGTGTGTGTGCGTGTGTGTGTTTTTCTGGATGTCATAGTAACTGTCACATAGTAAGTGTCACTCCAGCTCTGTAACCTGATTGGCTGTCAGGATGATGGATATGCCTCCATGCGCTAGACAAGCTAAAGAGGTGAACAGGTACTTCACTGAGAAGTGCTCAAGAAAGCAGAATATAAGTGAGCCTATTAAAATAGTTCCAGAGTTATGACTTATTATTTCATGTTATTTCATGTCAACCTCATTATGCATTCACATTTTGTACTTGTGCTAGGATTTACTGTCATACTGTCATAAGGCTTGTTATGGTGAAAGAATAAAAATTATTATAATGCATTTGCGATTTGCATTTGATTAGCATATCACTTCCAGCTCTTAACATAATCTTAATTAGAAGTTCAGTTCTCAAAACCCTCCTAAAATTTCAAAACAGCCCTCCTGAGAGAATGTAGGGCTACAAGCCTTAAGCAAGCAGAAGGATATTTCTCTCCTGATTCATCTGGCTTTGATAAAGTTGATGAGCTTTTTAATCAGACTGTACACTCTGGACTGCTGTCGTTCATAATATTCCCAGAAGGTTTTCTTTCCCAGGTTTTGTAATTTATTCAAAGAAAGGGAAAAAGGAAATTGCTTCTTTATAGAAGCATCTATTGTTTGTTTACCCACAATACATTTTATTTGCATTATGACATTTTTGTTATTAGATGTTGTTGCTAATTTAAAAATATTATATTAAAACATAATGTGGTAAAACACTGTAGGAGATTTCTGTCTTATTATAAGAGCTCTGATTATTTCATACCTTCAAAAGGCATTACCAGTATAGTCACTGAGTGAAGTCACTTGCCCACTAGGGACTTTGATGAGCATGTGATAGTTCATATATTTGGATGAACTCTTTTGGCACTAATAGCCATAAAATAACTAGTGTGTACTAGAGAAAAGTTAGCAGATAGGAATTTTGCTAGTCCCTCATTAGCTTCAGAAGTCTTTTTGAATATATTTTCTTTGAAGATTTTTTCTTTGCAGTCTCCCTCGTACTGCTCCACTAAATGAACAAGAAAAACGGTAACAATTAAAGAGTGCTTAAGTCTTTCACCCACTCCTCCGGCTAATTGGTGACAGTGCCATTCGGTTTATTCCAATTATACTCCCTCCCTCCCTCTCTCTCTCTCTCTCTCTCACCCTCTCACTGTCTGTCAGTCAGTTTGCGTTCATGCACTCCTCATTTCTTGGTTTGCGTCTGGACAGCTACAGAGCTATAGCATCGTGTGAGCACTTATACCTCAGAAGATGATATTAACATTCTGAATGCTTTTGCTCCAGTGGATGCTGACTGGAGGCAATTCATTGTACTTCTGTAACTGACTGAAGCTCTTTCTCCCACTTATGATCTGGAAGTAATGGGGCTTTTGTCCTCCATACCTATTATACAGATTGAAATTGAAGAGGCTCACATTATTGTGACTTATAAGCAGGAAAGTGGGTGACGATTGTTAGCAGTTGTGAGGAGTGTTGATGTGTATATATATATACTCACTTGACTCAACTCAACTCAGGTGGTCTGGTTCCCTGTATTGATTGTGTAATCACTGTGGGCTCTGTGCTGTCTCTGGTGGCTTTGGTGAATTGGCGCTCGTTCCCCATCCTTCAGATATTTGCAGCTACCTGCAGAGATCAATAATACAAGCAGATCACACTCCACAAATATACACTGACAAATACAGCTGAGTGCAGAATCCACACTAGCCGCTAACATATACATGAATACAAACCCATCTGAGACACAGGAAGAGTGATGGATAGTAACAGGCAGGGAAAGATAAAAAGAAACTGGGCACAACTATAAAGGATGGCCCAAGGGTGTGAGAAAGGATCAGGCCAGTTGGTGAAGTGGTAACTTGCCCAATTGGCAGTGGTGTGACAAAGTGAGAGGGAAAATACACAGAAAGGTATTTCTGCAATCAAATAGCTAGACAGAGTGAAGAATTAAAACACAGGGGTCTGGAGAGCGTGTTGTATACAAATATAATCCAAAAAACCCTCAGTAGACAAACTTCTCTAGACACAAGGGTTGACATCAAAATTAATATACTATATACACTAAGGTCTCTTGCATTTGCCCAGACAGGCCGTGAATGAATTGAATCAAGGCCTTTGTCATACCACTTTCACAACTTTCTCTGGGAAAGTGCGCATGCATTATTGCACCTCATTCTCTGCCCATTAGAACCATTTTCCAGCTCGTTAAGGATTAATTGGCCTCATCATTAATAGATTTAATAAGAGACCTCTGACTTGTGCTGATTGGGTTTTGAAATATGGCAGATGAAATGGTTGAAAGGTGGTTTCAGACACTTATTAGTTACTAATTTTAGCATTTGAGCAGCTTAAGAAGTAATGAGCTAAAGGCCCTTAATATATGATGCTACACAAAGACACTAGTTAAAATTAAAGTTAAAAAATCCCAGAAGTCACTATGCTGTGCATGTACAGTGTGATACATGATAACAATGTAAAAGTGTCATTGGTGTGAATTCAGATTGATGGAGTTGATGTTCTGTTCCAACAAGTGCTGACCATGAACTATAAATGAAACTATTTTTCCAATAATGGAATGTCTTTGAACAGCGAATGGGTTTTTAGTTTAGATAAATAGATGCCACCTTGAAGTGAATTTTGTCAATTGCAAGTGAAAGAGGAAATTCTTGTGTTATACAGAATGTGTCTTAAACAAGGCCAAGTCTCTTTATCGTCTTCTAGAGGTCTGAAAACAGCGTATGTATGTGTTGAAGAGGAACTCAAGCCTGCTAGAGTGTAGATGTGCTTGTTTTTCACTGCAACAGACAGTTAATAAGTAAATTGACAAAACAGTCGGTTCCACATTGGATTGATTTTTTCATGCAGAATGAAGTTGTTTATCAGCGATTGTATGATTAAAATATAAATATGTAACAGCTGCTCTATGTTCGTACTAGAAGGTTATTGGAATGTTATCTGGAATTGCAATTATGAAGCCATGAATCTTGTTTGATTGACTGATGTATTGATTTTCCATGTCTTCTGTCTCCAGCTGTTTCCTGTCCCTGCTGCTGGTTGCTGCTGTGGTTTGGAAAGTCAAACAGACATGCTGGGCATCACGGAGGAGAGAGGTAACAGCTGCAAATTAGCCCTTCCTGTCTTTATTGACGTGCTCATACTTGTTATTGTTTATTGCCTGAGGTTTCTTAGTATTTTGCCTGTGATTTCAGGATTAATGTATAAGTGTCTACACATGTTTGTGCACATGTATTTGTATTCTAATGTCTCAGCTGGTATGGTATTGCCTCCGCCATCTGTGACCTCCCATGATGCTCCTGGGGATATTTGATGCTTGTAAAAAACGCCTCATAACTTTAACCCCATTACGGTGTATGAAGCTCATTGTCATAAAGTGGAGCTGTTTTTAGATTGGAGGAAGAACCTTGTGGCATTCATTTTATATCTCGCTGTTACGCTGCAGCAAGCAAACGCCTTCCTGCATCTGATGGGTGCGTAAGTGTCACCCACATACCGGCCGAACGGCATTGTTTTAATGAGAGAGGCACAGTAATAAACACTGCCATTTTCCTTCATTACCCATCTTCACAAAGCAATTAACCCTGACAGGGTCTGTGTAAAAGGGATGGATTAGTATACACATCTCTCTAAAAGCCACAACAGATGTAGAGAAGATGCTTTCACTCCTCTCTCGCTCACTTGTTCTCTCTCTTTTTATTCCTTCATTCATGTCTTATTTTACTGGGCACATAAATGCTAATGGGATTTCATAAACGAGTTGTCATCAAGCTTTTTAAAATCTATACAATAATAAGTCTTTAATTGAAAGCATGTCACGAGCAGTAAATGTGGGTTTGTCGGTGTTGAAACATGTTTTATTTTGCTCACTCCTCTGCAATGGTTGTCGCAGTTGACATTTTTCTCCTCATCAAACATGTGCTTGTAGAATGTGCATTTAGGTAATAGGTAAACAATGATGTGCTGCACAGTTTAATCTTGTCCCACAGAGAGATAGAAAGACATATGTGCATATACTGTCATTTAAGCACCTAATTCACTTTTATTCAAATAAATAATTTATAGTAAAATAATAATTACACAAACAATGCATAATTTGACAATTACAGTGGCCATGATCAAGTTAACATGTGTGTGTTTTTCTCCTCATGATTGTGGAAATACATTCTGTGCATGCTGGGTACAACAAACACAACCACATCTCAACACACACACACACTTGATAAGTATACATTATTAATTAAGTCGTATTCGTATTCGCCAGGCCCTACTATTCCTCTTTTCTTTCAAACTTTTTTCTGCCTTTTTATATCAACTGTCATTTTTTACATTCTATCCGACAGAGTTCAGGTGTCAGGCAGTGATGATGTCAGATCCAGCAGGATCCATTTGACACATTTTCCACACCACCCGGTGACATCCCTAAACAGTCAGTTCACTTTTGGCCAGCTGTAGCATCTGATAAAGATCTCACAATTCAGGCTTTATATCTGCTCTGCTTCTGGCTTTATGGTTATGTAGAGACTGATAAGTTGGGATCTTGCAGAAGTTTTATGGAGTGCTGCCACTGCTGTCTAATTGTGTTGCCTCATTGTCAAGCCTCATTGCTGACAGCGGCTATCTTCAGATTTGTAGCGCTGGATAACTTAAGCCTGCTGTAGCGGCCCCTTCATCACTTTCTTTCTTTCTCCGCAGCCATCAAGTGGGAAATTAACAATGCAAATCAATGGAGCTGAATGGTGTATTTTTTTATTATCCTCTTTCTCTGATGTATTTAGAGCATGAATGATTATTTCAGAGATAGATTACAGACGGACGGCGCCGTTGGCACTCAGGGAATCAGTAAATATCCTCAAATGGGCCTAATTCATTATTTTATCCCCCCTCCCTTCCAAAGTGTGGAATATATTGGGGAGTGGGATGTATTTTCATTTTATTCCATGGAACATAGGATAATTTCTTTGGCTGCGGCAGTGATTGGGGATATTGGTCAGTACCTCCTTTGATTATCAGAATCTAAATTAAAGTAATATATGGAATTGCTGCATAATGAAATACAGTTATGCAGATCATTTTCATCCCAACAACAGCCACTCTTTGAACAAAATACATTCTGCGTTCACACTATCTGATGCACTTAAATCTATTAACGTATTTCAAGAACCACAGAATTCCCAGGTGAAGATATTCCACATGGAGTCATCATCCAAAAAAAGGAAAATAATGGAATGCCTCCAGTATAGTTAATTATGGATCATAACCAAGACTGCGGAAAACATGTTTAGAACTGGGTTTATGATAATGACTCACCCAACAATAATTTCTGGATATGAGATCAAACAATCAGAACCACTTTGAAATTCTAATGATGATGCAGAAGACGTCTTGTACAGATGTCTATGGATCTTCTAATAGGGTCTCCCCCCAGCAGACAGAGATGGAGCTGTATTTTGACAAGTAACCTCATTAAGTTTTGCTGATGTCTTGCCACAAATGTATAAATAAACAAAACAGACCATGGCTTTCACATTTTCCTGACTGCACAGTGTTTCTTTACTCTTTAATCCATGTGTTATTTAATAAAAGCTGTCATTTCCCCTGTTAAATACAGTTATAATGGATGCCAAGAACTATGGTTTCTTGGATTTTTAAACAGGGTTTCTGTTCCACCAAAGATTTGGAAAAGCTCTGCTGAACCTGGCTCATATTAAACATGTATATGAAACATATTCCCAGCTGCCTTCTTGTTGCCTGTTGTAAACACACTGCATCTCCTGCCAGACAGATGTTGACTATTTTTATCATTTGACAGCAGCCTATTTTACGTCGCCTGGCCAAGCCGCTATCTACTGGCACAGTGTGGTGCTCTTTAATGCAAATTCATGTAATATCAGGTTGTTTTCAGCTTTTCATATTAGGATCGGGAGCGAGTCCTGAAGTGGGTGTGTTTGTTTGACCTTTCTGGTAGAAAATGGTCATTAATATAATTCCCGGTGAATGAATTAATTATTTTGAACAAAGTCCCATTCAAACAGGAAGTTAATAGTTCATGTTGTTTTGTTTGTGTCTTTTTTATTCTGCTCATTGACATTGATCTGCTCATTGAGGGATTGTGTTAAATGTATGGTCCAATGTTTTTTTTGTAGGATTTTTAAAAATAAAATAAATAAGTATATGTGTTTTGCTACTTATGTTAATCTTTGACAGCAAATATCTATGAGTCAGGCCTGCATCAATCAAATATCATATTTCATAATGCATTCCGCTTATATTATAACATCAAGATACTGAACTTATTTTTATGATTTAGTTTTGAGATATTCTCTAACACAAACAAAAACAAATTAACAATAACAGAGATAAGCAAACCCAAATACCGGCATAATATAGACCCAAATGTAATATCTCTGTTAAACACATTCAGGCAAACTTTGACTCAATGTTATTTACAGTCTTATAAGGCAGCAGAAATGAGGATGTTAAATCTCATGTTGCTCTGTATAGAGGTTGCTGCTCTTTTTGCAGTGTTGTGCTATCAGCTCCGAGCAGGTGACCATCTTTATCATCTAACGCTGGATTAGCTTGAAGGTCTTGTCTGCTTTTCAGAGGCACCCTGAACACCAACATCAATCTTCAAAGCAGCAAAATCTGTCTCACCTCTTGCTTTTAGCTGCCAGGGACAAAACAAGGACTCTGAGAATTGCTCAAATGGTGTCAAAGATCTTTTAAGCACAGGTGTACCTGTGTGGAATTTTACATTGACTTTGTTTTGACTGTTGGCATACTATATATTTTTGATAGAGGAGTAAAGGATGTGATTGATAGTTTAGGTTGAATTCTGACAGGTGTGTTTGTTATCAAATAAACCGTCTGTGGCTGTTAGCATCTCTATCAAACCTAGTACAGCAGTGTTTGCCAAACTCTTTGACATGGCATATCAGTGTTGCAGTTGAGTCCAACTCATCCAAGACCAAGTTTTGAGTAATTCAAATTCAGTGAGCTGTGAATTATCAAACTGTGGAGTCTGGAAAGAAGAACAGTACTGTCTGCTCAATAACATGTTTGCTTAGTGTGCATTGTGAAAACGATGCTGCTGTCAGTCAGTCAGCGTGAGCTGCTGTGAGTGAGACGAAAGTTATCTATAAAATATTAAAGTCTGCATTTGCCTCTGTTGCATAATTTTCATGACAATTTGAAGTATTAATGTGCTGTGTTTGTGGCTTAGGACTGATCCATAATAAATGAACAGCTTTACACAAAGCACAATATTGTCAATTACAAGCATAATTATACAGATATTGGGAATGCATGCTTCAGAGCAGAGTGTAACCAATATCAGAATATTTGCATTTATCACTAGCAATAACATTTCCTCTTTAATTGCTTCTGGTAACACTGTCCTGTTTTTTAAACATTGTTAAAAAAGATGTGTCATTGTTTTTCTAGGTATCTCAAGTATCTCTACCTAATTTAATACAAGATACAACTTTAAGTCACTCTAATGTTGATTTGTGGCTTAGTGGTAAAACGTTTTCTTTGTTTAAACATTGTGCCAGCTTGATACAGCAATATTAGCTTAACCAATAGTGTGGGCTAAAGGGATGGGATCTGTTTAAGCAACCAATGGCCGACAGGTTGAGGGATTAGGAAAACAATGAAAATATTTTTTATTTGCAATTCCATATAAGTGCGTTAGTTTAACAGACATTACACCTTCAAAGGTGACTTTTTAAAGATACTCTGTTTGCTTTTTTGCTACAATATAGCATCTAAAGAAAATATCGTTAGATTGTGTTTTGTCAGCATCAGCAAAGCATAGAACAAAACTAGAACAAAAAGCATCGAACAAAAAAACGATTTTTTATTTCCAGTGCTATCAGAACACGATAGCAATCAGAACAGACCGATCCCGCTGGTGGGGGATAAATGGCTGAGCTCAGGTTGTCTGATTCAGGAAATGAAAGCTGTGGTTTATATTATTAATATGTTCAGATGGAGAACAGCCTTTTAGAGGGTGTTGTTTTCTACCTCTATTTCAGCCCAGCTCTGAAGAACTTTCAGCCAGAGGAAGAAAAACACTTTTGAATAGCAACTTGTTGTGTTGATGCATAAACAAGTGAAAGATTTGATCTGGGCTTCTGCTCTTGGATGGTGTTTTGTTATGCCTGTATGAAAGGTTTGGCTCTTTCTTGATTCCTGGCCTCAGCTGAGATTTGAGGAGGGAAGGTGATGTGTTTGTATATCAGAGAGGAAGTTATGCTTTATGCATAAGACGTTTCGTGGTATTCACTTTGCACAGCCAGCCTGTAATGGGACAGATGCTTGTTGTCACTCAGTTGGAAAAAATCATAGTTGGCTTTTATTAGAGGGTGGGTCAGGTTTAAGTGATCACATTATGGGATGTGTGTTCCCATCTCAACACTTAAATATTATGGAAAGCAATGAGCAAACAGGTGTTAAACTTTTATTAAGCCTTTGCATTGCTACAGTATGTGTTTATAAGAGAACTATTGTGTTATTAATATAAAAACACGTTATTTAAAAGTATATGTTGCCTCTAGTTCAGGTGTAAAGTGTGTGCATTTGTGTGTATGTACCCAGTCCTACTTGTTGCCTAGAGGAGAAATATGCGTTACATAACATTATAAGTTTTACATAATTATGTAATGTGCGTAGAAATATATTAGCATGACCACAACTAAACCATTGTGAAAAATGTTAGAGACAGAGTAAATACAGATCTCTATCCATAACTTTCATAACACACACCCATGCAAGCTCACACACAAGCTCTGTGATCAGACACAGCCTCTGATGATGTGACGCACAGTGACGTGTATGTTTTGCACATTCTCGCACACACACACACCTTCAGGAACAGCTTGAGGGCCAAATTACAATTCGAATATTTGACTGTTAAATGACTTCAAATTGAGCAGCACCGCAGGGCTGGATATAAATGCTTTTGTGCGATATGGAACACTGAAACTAACTGCACATGAATGCGGGCCTTAACCAGATTAACCGTGGCTTGTTCAAGCGTGTGAATTGGCGTTTTGTTCCCCTGTGTTTGAGCATTGTGATACATCAAAGTTTTACTGAGGTTATCAGAGGATTCATCGTGCTATTTCACTTTAGCATCCCGACACATCTACCCCATTGGGTTCTCCTGCTTTCATCTGCTGAAAGCTGCTCATGTGGAAATGAAAACTGAATGTTTGACAATAAACATTGGCTTTGTAATCTCTGCATGTTTGCTGTTGAATTCATTTTGCTCTCTACAGAGGTTTTTAAGCAAACATGTCATTTCTTTGATATGAATATTGCTGCTAGACTCAAGGTTTTTTGCTTAGAATTGACATTACTTTGCTGGCAGGATTTTGCACAGTTTGGCTGGAAATTGAATCCAATTGAATCACAGTATGGCAGGTGAGAACTACCAAACCTGCAATGCTGGATAAAGCAAGGCCTCTCCCGGCTGAATAAACATAGTATGCAGATTCTTTCATGAATCAGGTCTTTCTGCTAATTTGCTGTAGTGCAGATTTACAGTGGTGGACAGTTGGGATAGCATTGGCAGTTTATTACAATACATATTATAAATACATGCATATTTAGTACATATTAAATGTAATAGGCAAATATGTATACAGTACATGCATATATGTAAGTAGGGTAAAAGTGTATACTATATGATATACAAATAAATATGCAGATATTACTAGTCCTCTAATCTGACTGGATGAAAAACATTTATATTTATATAAAATTGTATTAATATATATTTATTTATTTTGGTCAAGACATTCAAAAGTCTACCAAATGGTTGTTAAGAATGTTTTCTTCTCTAAACTAGCAATACTAACTGACTGCCAGAGCCAGACAGTGAGGGAGGGACTGAGTGAAAAATGTGCTTATTCACTTTCTCCTCTTATCCTCTTTCTGCACTGGTGTCTTTCCCTGCGGTGCCCTGTGGCTTTAAGCCTCCCTCTGATTCTCTGTTTGAGTGCTGAGCATCGTGTTGTCGAGAACCCCTGCTTCCCTCGCTCACACTACGCTTCCACTTATTCTCTCACCAAGTGGTGACAGCTGCTGTGGAAACGGCTGCCGTGGTAACCTCCCTCATGCCAGGAAGAGACAATTATGAGAACTAATGACTGAGCCCCTGTGATCAGAGACACTTCCGCTCTCCCGCACTCTTCTCCTCCCCTCGTTCACCCGCATGCAAGCGAGAGAGAGAGAGCTGACATACAGAGGAAAGGATGCAAGAGTGTGGAGTCTTTTACAGTTCAAAGAAACCTAAAGACTTTGTACTTCCACAAAGGTTTAGATATTTTTGCACAGTCCCTGGTCTTTCTGGTCTTTTTCTGTGGTGTGTAGCATTATATTTATATGGGTCTGTTATTTGTCTGTCTGTGTGTGTGTGTGTGTCTATATATTTTGAATCCCTCTGTATATGTATATAGTTTGTTATGTATGCCAAATACAGCAGTGCCAGCCATCTACAAAATAGTTGTTTAGCAGCATAAAGACATTCAGGTCGCACTGTCCCAGCACGACTTTGTTCTGCTCACTCACTGAAGAGAGAACCTCAGCTCATCCTGGAGCGTGTGAGTGGTGTAGAGCGGAAACACTTTTGCCTGGAGCCAGATACCTCAGCATTTTGATTTGCTGCAGGCAAAATCACACGGCCTCTGCTCTACACCACTCACATAGTCTGTGCAGTGCTACAAAATATACTAGTGCTGTTATACTAAATATTAGCACGCCTGAAAAAATGCTTAACCAATCAAATTAGTGGAGTGAAGCTAACTGTTGTTATATAATGTTTATAGGACTTAATGAGATTAGTTCATAATAGCTACATGTAAAGTAAAGCTTATACGTGCATGTATACTTTGTGCATTTAGCTTTATAAAAACTGTGGATGAACCCATTTTACTGCTTTGTTGCATGTAAAATAAGCTTGATGGATTTGTAAGGCGGGCTGCGATAAATGCTCATGTTTTTATCTTATGTTTGTGACATTAATATGGCCCAGTGAATCCCACAGTGTATCATACAAATATAAATCACATGTATATGCAATTTAACAATTGCAATGTTGGAGAGCATAGAAATAATGAGCCACTGTTAATTCAGTTGTATTCATTGAATTGGTTTACTCATTAAGACTGGAGTTCGGTTTCTTAGAATGGCACACAACTCACATTTGAAGTTGCTTTTCAGTTCTTGTAAAAGATAAATGATCTTTGTTATTCTTTGCAAACTGACAGAAGATGAACAAAAGTGTTCTAAGCACTACTTATAAATATTGTTTATGAATGCATGAATGCACAGTTTGTAATTTATGTAATTCAATATTATTCAAAACAAACTTGTTACAAGACTTTTGTGCCAAATTGTGATTTTGACAATTAATTTTTGCGCATTCTGTCAACGTTGTGTTGGTGCATTACCCTGCATTATCAAGTGAATTGGAAAGTGTTATTTTGATTGAACCACCCTTACAGTTTCTTCAAACATTTCACTGTATTTGGACAGACAGTTGGACATTAATTAGACATAGAACAACCACTTACCTGTCAGTCAGAGAGACAACAGACAGCAATGAGTTATCCCACCCTGTTCCTCAGCAGGTTGTTTTGACCTTTTTAGTAATCACACTGAACAAAAGCAGCCATAATGTCAAATCAAATAAATGAGTTGTGGAATGCAGATATTACAGCTTGTATAAAATAAGAGTTGCAGTATGGAGGTTTTCTTCTACATTTTATGCTGTGATTTTAGGGAAATTAATGACTTGGAGACAGACACAAGCAGAGGGTGTCAGTTGTTTATAGAGACCCAAGTTTATTGTTTATGGGGACCTCAGTGATAGAATCTATAGGAAACAGGAAGAGAACGTTCAGAGGGTGAGTGATGCGTACATTTGTGTAACAATGAGAAAGAGTCAATGTGAGAAAGAAAGGGCTGCCAGTTGCTGTGTCTATTGATTAGGAGAAGCAGGCAGTAAATATTCAGTGGTAATGAATGCAGTTATTGGCCACAGGCTCACTTCATCTATCATCATCTGACGCCAGCCGGATGTTCGATGACCCTTCTCATATTCACACATCTCTGGTTTACGCCTTTATCCTCCTGTCTGAGACGGTCTAATTAGAGCTACACCTCTAAGACCCAGTGGAATTCTGGGATTGTGCCATTAAGAATCTATTTCTTTATTCACTTTTATGAATCTGTGTTTTTCTACAGTCGGCCATAAATGAAATGCTCTGTTCTTGCATGTGATAAACATTTATGCTCCGCTTCAGGCAGTGTAAATCTTTTTTATCGTAATGAATAAGAGATGTGATTTTATGTTTGAAAAGGAAACATTTCAAACCAGCTTCCAACTACACTGGTTATAGACAAGATGAATCAGGTGGAATGGCCCCATTTTTCTGTAGCCGCATACTGTTAAAATAACCTGTCCTGCGGTGTACGAGAAACCAGAGACATCATCATCACCACACAGTTTTGAGAGTTCACAGGGTTGAGATGTTGTGTAGCTCTTCATTAGTCACGCCACAAGACAAATTGAGCTGTTAATCAGAACTAATTCTCCAGCCAAAAGTGCAGTTGTCCATGATTGAAAAAGGTGGTTGATGGCTTCCAAAAATAAACTAAAACTTCTCCTAAAACTTTGCCAAACCTCTGTCCTTTGGGTAGTTTGTGTTTTTTATTTCCTGCCTGAGCTGCTAAAATTCCTTCAGCGCCACTGGTATAGCGTGGTGCTCGCAATGCCAACATCACAGGTTTGATTCCAAGCTAACAGACAAACTTTTAAAATGTATATTTTGGATGCACTGCAATTCACTTTGGAAGCACAAACTAAATGGATATAAAATGTGAAATGAAAACTCTAACATCCACTGATATACAGTGTTCCTGTAGTTTAACTGGTAGACATGTTGTAGGTTTGTTTCCCAGGGAACACACAAGTCCAGGTGAAATCACTTTTCATAAGACTGTCTGTCAGATGTGTGAATGTGAAATGTAATGATAAGGAACATACCATATAAATGTGGATTGACTCAATAAATGAACATGTACTGAAAATTGACCGTGTCTGACTGCATGTTAGAATTGCTTACAAACATTATTCCACCCGTCTAAAAAGCAATAAATGTTGAGTCACAGCTTGGATTGACACAGCGTGACTCGTTGCTTTATGGCTCAGCCTGTAATGGAAACTATGTTCGTTTTCCTATTAGCGTGGGTGAATTGCACAGAGCGCTTTTTGCTAATAGAAATGTATATTTACAGTCATCCACTTAATGAATCCTGCTGTGTAAACCACTTTGGTCTGCTTCCTATTTTTTCTGTTCTCACAAATGAGCATTTGTTAAACTGTCCTGTAGTGAATGAACCTCAGTCTCTCACTAATTCTACTCAACCCACACCATAATCAAGTTCAGAGCACCGTCAGGCAAATACTCAATGTAATCAGTCACTGCCAATAGTGGATCTGTGACCGTGATTTATACAGACACAATGCATTTGTCTCAGTAGCTCTCAGTTATGAGAAGTGAATTAGCTTTTTTGCCTCAAAAATGTTTTAGTGAACATTGTTCTCTGTATGTAAGAGTAGAAAGTCCCAAAAAAGGAAATAGATAAATTGAGGTTTAACTTGGATTATGTGTGTATGTTTTATGTCACTTCTTGATTAAATAGCCTCCCATTCTCCTGTTATGTTCCTGCTCTTTGCTAAATTAGCTCTGTCTCTATTGAGAAAACGATAAAAGACATACTTTTCATCAAACGCTCATGTTTTCTGTTGTTTTTGTAATTACGGCAGGATTAATGAAGCAAATAGATTAGCTTTTCGAAATTCCTTTATTAGGATATAGGCTGTCAGTTAGATACTTTTGTTTGTAAGAAAAACGGAGGCTTATTCTCCCCATCATTTTTTTAGGTTTTTTATAGGCCGAATGAAAGAATTTGGGCAAATTAATGGTTTAAAGTGAAAATGACTAAAGTTAAAACGTCTAATGGTCTTGATGCATGATGCAAGATAATTTTTACCCTGATCTGAACCACTGTTTCTGGGCCACACCAGTATTAAACTAGTGTTACTTAAAAAATAACAAGCAGTTTAAAACTGGTGGGGTTTGATGGGGGTTCAAAGGGGCAGTTTGGTTGGGAGGGAGGGGGCTATAGGATTCAGAGAGGCAGTTCACATGCTCCAAACTGGAGAAATGTAAGAGAAGCATTTGTAGATGATCTAATGATATGTTACCAACCTACAAGTAAACATGGTTGCGCTAACAAAGTGCATATAGGCATAAGGTATATTGTTACTTTTTCTGTAATGTTTTAAAGAACAAAAGTTTATCAGAATTTCTTTCTCATCTGTGAAAATACTTGTAAAAGTTTCACTTTAATTAATTGTGCATTTTTTTTTATTCTCCTGGAAAACAACTGTAGTTTAGATATATAGCTTAGATATTTATAGATAACACAGAAGCTTGACCTGGTTTTACAGAGAATTTTCCCATTTACTTTATCAGTCCATGAATAATTACAAATAAATTTCTTTTACTCAGACTTGAAAACATTTAGCATTGCAAAATTAATTATGAAGTCATTAAATATATTGTTATCTGCAGTAATGCAATAAGAGTCCAGACTGGTGGGTGACGTATCGATTAAGACGTGGCCAAACATCAAACTCCAAAACTTATGTTGGAAGAAACTGATGTCAGAATGCAGACTTCAAAAGTTCTGCTTTTAACAACTAAATTACACACATTATGCTTTATTTTGTGTATGTGAGTTTCTCATTTCTGCATTGTTCTGAATGAAAAATGGAAATATAAAAGAGAGGTAGAGAGACATTGAATGGGATGGAGGAGAGACTCTCTGCTTCTTATAAAGAGCTGAGAAGAACAAACAGCTGTGATCTCAAGCAGCAATTTCAGATTTCATTCTCCCATAAGGCTTATTTTTAGCTCCCTCTCAATGCAGACATCTGCCACTGTGATGGGCAGCATCCAGAATTAAAGTAAAGAAAGAAAAGTGTTTTAATTACAATGAGGAACTGGGTCAGATGTTCTGTTACATGTTGGTGCTTTAATGGATGTGAGTCTACTATGAAGGTAGATGATGGCTTCCAACAAAACGGGCTTATGGGAAATACCAGTGCTCATGGACAGGGCCGTGTCACTGGTTTCTTCAATAAAGAGGTGAGCTGTATCTGCTGTGGAGGTGTTATTGGGTTATTAAAAGAAAGGGCGGTAGTGCAGTGGGACTTGTTTGCTGTTGGATCCACATGCTTGCTCCAATGAGAGACCTTTATTGATCTGTTCCTAGTAGTTTGTGCTTCCAAGGTCAATAGCATCTGAGAGGAGTTTTGAATAACAGTCACCTATGGGTGCAGGAAAGAATTAGACTGTGTTTACAGTGTGATGTGTATTTTTGCCAAAATAAATAGTTTGTTTAGTTTGTCATTGTTTACTTACACTCTTTATTTATCGTAGGTGAAATTGAACAAAGTATAGCTGCGTTTGTAAGTCACCATTTGGGCATGCGCAGTGGTATTACAGTATGATGTAATTTCATTCCATTTGCTAACATTTACTATAAATAGAGACTTGTTGTTATTCCCCTAAATATCCAGTTCATTGGGTTCTAATTGAGCACACAAAGAACCAGTGCCGGCAACATTGAGCAACCATAGCCCCAGAGTTACTGTATAAAAGACGACATAGAAGAAACTTTGGAATTTAGTAATCTCACTGAGGGAAGGTCATCTTAATTGTTAATATAGGTAACAGGTAATGCCTGGAGCATTGTCTGACGAACCCCTCCACCTTCCACCACAGAACACTGATAGTTCCCCCAATAGCCTTTCTGTTTCTCTGTTAGGTTAACTCTCAATGAAGCAGAAAAGAGAGAGTGCTTATGGCCCCTCCTACATGTGCAAACTGAGTGAAGTGGGTACTTTACCAGACTGAGAGAGACAGATCTCTTTGAATGGTACATCCCTAATCACTGAAGTGAATCTTCAGACTGTACGTCACTGCATACTAATGGAGAGATGAGGTGTGTTAATCTGTTTGGTGGCCTGTTGGGTGTCTCGCTGACTAGATCCACATGAATGTAAGACAGCGGGGGGCAAAGCATTGTCTGATCAACATGGTTTTTGTCCTGGATGCCAGGGCTGTTTTCTCACTGCTTATATCTCAGGTGTTTGGCTAAGAGAGTCTGGCAGTCGTCATGACAGGTGTTTGGCACAGACAAGCCCTTAGAAAGTGATAGAGACAGGCAAACTAAAGGGCCATTTATTTAATAAAGTAGGATAAAAGGGTGTCCTGTCCAGTCTATGTCTACACCACCCCTTAATTTCACATGCGTGTGAATTACATGCCTGTGGGCTCAGCAGTAAGGATTATTTTTCCACTAAGAATTAGGAATTGTAGTTGAGATATGTGCCAATATTTTGACTGGACACACTTAAAAAAATATATATTTAATATAATAAATTAAATAATATTTAAATATTAATATTATTAAATAATGTTTTGTATTTTTATTTAAACATTTTGATTTATTTTGTTGGTCTAAAATTAAAAAAATAACTACTTTTAACAATTTTCAATGTTAACTTTAATATTTTACAAAAATTACTTTAATGACTTTCTGTTTTTTAATTCTTCCCCTGTTACTTCTGTGTGACGCTTGTGAATTTTGTAGTTTTGGATAAAAGCCTCTATTGCATCTTTAGATGTTATTATCCTGCTGTCTGTGACCCTGTTAGAACAGACCTGCAACCCATTTTTGGGTCACAACCTACTGGTTGACAATCACTGATTCTAAGACCTTGTTTTGATTCTGCTGATTAGCAGTTGCTGGAGTCTTATTATCCCTTCAGTATTTCTGTGCAGCGCTGCATGAGCTGATGCTGTTCATAGCAGAGAGAAAGAAACAGAAAGCAAGAGAAGAGTCAGACATCGCTAGCGCTGAGCGCTAATTACCTCTAGCTTGCCGGCACTCAAGTGCCAACATCTGCTGCAATCAGGCCAGTTCAGCTCTTATCCGAGGAGCTGTTGAAAAGAAAGCTGCTCTCTAGAGTCAACAAGCAGTCAGACAGGACCAGCTCTACATTTCTTTCTCTCGCTCTCTTATTTGTTTTAAAAACAGTAGGGACGGCCAGTATAAAGCGCAAGATAAGTCTTAGAAAGCGTGTAACTGTGCTGCAGGCGTTTATGAGTGAGCGGGTTAGAGAGAGGGGAATACTGTGTGACTTTCTACGTGATGAGTTTGTAATTTCCTCAAGCTTTGTAGCTATTGCTCATGGTAGACATTATGCATTTGAATATGTATACCTATATGTCTCATGCCTACTTGCATAGTAATTGTTTGGGCTTGTAAATTCTCTGAATTGAACATTTTGTATGTCTCAAAAATGCACTACGGTGCACTTTACAGAACGCAGAGATCTGTTTGAAATGCAGTTCATATTTACATTTAAATCTGAATCTTGCGTCTTTTGGCACGTTTAAATAATTGAACCAGCTCAGCACTTGTCCCACTGTGATAAACAGATGAGGTGCAGAACGGCAAAGAGACATGGAGATTTTTTTCCTGTGTCTTTGTTTGAAATTAAGTTACAGTTTTCTTTTTTTTACCACCACAAATTGTTCAATCTGCGTATAAGGCCACTAACTTTATTAGTAACTGCATTATACTTAAATAATATGTTCGTTATATTTGTAAAAGTTACATTAAATCTACTGCAGTATTTGCAGACAAAAAATTTATTTTTGCTATAAATTGCTTGACAATAAGTAAGTTAGTGGCATAGAATCTTTGCAAAAATCTAACATATTCAAATTTATTCAGGAATTTTATTGGAGGCCGCTTAGCTCAAGTAATCCAGCTGTGCCATTATTTGCAGTGAACACTCTGCCACACGCTGCTCTATTGTTTTGCTGCTATCAATTTTAAATTTACCTGCTTTTAAAATGTTACAGACTCAAAGCGACAAAATCGAAAGTGATGAATTCAACTTTTTGCAGCAAGACTTAATTTGTCAGTAAAGTCAGTTATGTCAGATGATCCAGCAATGATTGACATCACAAAAACTGAAGTCAATGTGTGTATAATTCTGTGTCATTTATTTGTATTGCATTGGGCATGTATTAGATTCCATTGTGTATTAGAAACATTTAACAAAAATGTATTTCATCTTCATACCATTTCAAAATATCTCACAGTACTGTACCTTTGAGTTTGTTTGATCAGAACATTAGATGTCTACACACACAGACTCAGGCTAAACACATTTAGCGTTAGAGATACTGTGACATCATCCAGATGTCCTGTCTTCTTCATATAGCTCATTTTGGACTCTTGTGAAGTTGTTTTCTAACAACATAAGAACAATGATGTGCTGTCAATCATATCAATCATATTTACCTTTGCTCGTTTCCAAACAAACTTTCTTTTGATGTACATAATGAGTTTATGACAGTTACTTATTCAGGAAGTTCATATGTGAAATAACATGATTGACTGACTTTTTATTTCAAAACTCCATACAAAGTCCATATAAAGTGAATTTGTCTAATAGAATCTCCTTGCTTCAATAATATAATGACATTCTGTAATTTTCAGTAAATTAAATTTAGCCAGAAATTTCCTCTAAATAAAATGTGGACATGGTTTGTGGAAAAGCTGGTAGTAGATAATAAACTCGATTGGGCCTTCTGCATCTAACAGCATAATCACAGCATCCCCCAAAACGCTGAAGGTTTTATTCCAGTGATAATACCATAAAGTCCCTTTATAATACCAGTTCATCTTATTGGAAGGGCATTGGTCTGATTTTCCTTATAACTGCTCCTCTGTTTGTATGCTTTACTAAGAAAAGCTCCATGGAGATGCTGGCAGATTCTGCCTCACAGCCGTTGCTGTAGATAGGTATTGATCAGAGATTGATTGGGTGAATGAGGATGTTCAGATGAAACTGTAAATCTGCTGAATCATATTTCAGATACTGACTGGCATTAATGCATCCCACCAGAAGGCTTTTAATTGGTCGAGGCCTGACTCTTCTTTCTGCATTGCGTTGTTGGGCTGAGCAAGATTAACAGAGATTCCTCACTCTCAGGGAAAGTTAAAGGCAACAAAAGCCTTTGGTTCAGACATCTGACATCACACTGGAGATGTTACTATAATAAAAAGCAAAACTTAATAACAAGTTCTTAGCAAATGTATTTGGAATTAAAGGTGACCCTTGAGACAAAATGCAAAGAATATGTTTGGCTTTTAAAAAAACATAGAAGGAAATTGAATTGAAAAAACTGAAAGGTTGTGTCCAAGATTCTGCCATTAAAGGTTGTAGTGTTTCAGAGCTTTTGAATTACTGCAGAAAGTCAGTGTGACGGACAGCAGATGAAGGGTGGAAGGGGCACTGTTGCTGTCACAGGAAAAACGAAGCATGTGTCTGTGTGTCCTGTCCTCTGTTAGCTCTGACTTACACAACCTTGAAGCCAGGAGGCAGTTGCTTGACAAACGTTAATAAAATAAAGATGTGCTGTCTGTGGACTGTGACTGTGGCCGCGAGGAAGATGTTCTTACCACCCCGTGGTGTAATTGTCCATTATGGCCAGATTGTGTAATCAGCATGAAACACGTTTGATGACTAGATTACTAGACACAACAGAGTAAATCATTCTAATGCCTCATCTGGTGCATCTATGCAGATTTTAGAGGTGATGTGTGTCATTTCTGTGCCTCTAGCAGCATCAAAGAGAACTGCAAATCCAAACCCTTTATTGGTCAGACAAACAGATTGCCCCGCCCTTAACTCAAATTACTGGTTGAATCAATGTTGCAGTATTCAGTGTTTGCCAGAAGCCAGAAAACATGTTAACATATTTGACGCAAACCTTTTCGAATGGCTGACTGGTAGTTATTTTTGTGTATTAAGCTGTGAATTGAGGAAGGTGTTTCAATATTCCAACAATTATACATTTCCACTTACCAAACTATTATGTGGTGAATAGAAATGGAAAAGTATAGGAAATATTTTCAAGGAGGAAAAATGCATGAAGCTGTGTTTGCTTTCCAAGACCAGAGTATTTGTTAATGCATATAGTATTAGCATCTCCCAGAGTAAGTGTGTGTTTCTTTGAAATGTGAGGTGATAAACGGAGCTGTACATCTGTATGTAACAGTGTGACTGCAATGTCTCGCTCTCTTTTTTACACCTACTCATTCTGACACAGGGGAGAGTGTGAGTCCCTTTAGACTAAAATGGTACTAGCCTGTGCATAACACATTACCTCTCCTCACACACACGCTACGGAAAGAAGTGCCAATAGCTCTGAGGTAAGATTTAGCACTTTGTAAAGTGAGAGGCTGGTCTTTTGAGGAGTAATTATGCTTGGAGGTTTATTTGCCTCTGTGCTGCAGATGGAGACATGAGGGTGTGGATGTGAATTGAGGTAACATACATGATTGTAATGTAAATTTGCAGTAAGAAAATATTTTTTATAATATATACTATGATATATTCATTGTTACAGGCATGTTTTTCAGAAATATTACACATCTGTGTCCTCTACAGAAATCTTGATCCCAATATTATATAATGATCTCAATGTTATATAATGATATATTAGAGCACTAAGAATGAGGTCTAATGTGATAAGTGATGATGGCCACAAAACTGTCACACCCTTTTTCTTCTCACCACAGTATAAAATGTCAACAGAGGCTGATTTACTCTCTCTGTCAACACATTGCTTGGCATCCCCTCCATCCTACTCACACACTGTCTAGGGACAAAAGTGAAGCAAATACAGTGCCATTGCTCTTAGTTTCTCCATTAATACTTCTCAGTCTCTTCTGACTCAGTCACTCCTTAACACTTCCTTTCCAATCACTCCTCAGTCTTTCCTCTGTCTCATTTTCTCTTGGTCATGGTCCAAGACTAAAAGGATTTGGCGCATTTATAAACCGATTCTGTGAGTACAGAGATGGATCAAACCATCACTTGCGTTTTGCTCAGCTCAGCAGAGTTGCATAACCTCCCCGACAGGCCTGCTTTGTACGGCTCTTTAACATGAAGGGTGACAGCTGATTCACTGTACTTACAATGCACCCCACTCATAAAGTGAGTTTATATGAGCTTGGATGTCGCT
Organism: Yasuhikotakia modesta; assembly: GCA_036877545.1. Lineage (NCBI taxonomy): Eukaryota > Metazoa > Chordata > Actinopteri > Cypriniformes > Botiidae > Yasuhikotakia > Yasuhikotakia modesta. Next base: position 52,564 of record JBAJNP010000327.1, read on the forward strand.
TCAATGCCCCTTTTAGCTCATGAATGAATCAGACTATCTAGCCCAGGCCATAGAGATTCCTGAGAAAGTTTCCTGTTCATCTCTGTAAGTTTGTCCATACAGACTGACACCTGTCTGATAGACTGTTATTCTGATCTATAGATGTCTACGCTTTGTTGTGTCTTCTACTCTTTGATAGATCAATAAGATTACAATCAAAACTGAGGAGTCAATCAAGTAATTTTTATCTCAGGCTTATCATACATGTCTGCATTGATGTTTGTCTCACCTTCACTCTTGGTAACAATGTCACTACAGCTCTAATTAGCACTCATCTGCTCAGTCTGAGATATGAGATGTCTGGATTGCAGTTTGGTCTAAAAAGTTGCTGCTTTTTATGATAAACCATTCTTTACCAAGATGACTGAAGTATTCATTTTTCATATTATATATGACTTTTAGGTTGGTATAGTATAATCACTCTGTCTGCTAATGTCTGTGTTGAATAATGTATGTTATCACCTACTGTGCAGAGTCCACTGCAATCACTTGAGTAAGTTATACGGCACTTATCTATCTTACATTAAATATTCTGCATCATTAAAAGATATCAAATCTGAAGATTGTGAGGGTTTGCAGATGTAAATACAGCATCTGAGTCATGTTTTGATGGTGTAAAGGTCAACATTGCTGCAGTGTTTGGTTTATTAGACCAGCACTTTCTCCTCAAGGGTTTTTCCTGCTTGAAAAATGCTTGCGGACAAACAGTCCAAAATTATACCTGCTAAGGTGCAATGACAAAAGGTACATTTTCTTACTTTCCCCCACTAAGATTTTGGCAGTGGTCCTTTATATGTTATTGAATAAAATACAAAGTGTGCTGTTTTGCAAGACTCATTTTTGTACGGTGACATTTTCTGTGTGTGCTTAGAAAAGCAAATCATTCTTCTGTTAAAACCATTCACACAAGAACTAGACGGAAATTACACGCTCTTATCGGCCAGTGTTGTTGTGCATCATTTTAAAGAAAAGCATGGTGTGTGTTTACCTGTGCTTTCATGCTGTTTTATACATCCTTGCCAGTGGGTTTAAAGGGGCCCTTTTAGTAGTACATGCTTTTCTCCTTTTTTAAATCCTGTCAAGAAAACATGTGGCTTCTAACTATTCTTACAGGTAATTAATTGTTATGTAATCATATTGCAAGGAAAACAGAGACGCTATAATACTTAGTGCTTTTTCTTGTCAGAACTGTGAAAGGAACTTAAACAGAGTTCAATATGTTATTGCTGAAATAAAGATTTACACTTTTGAAATAGCGCTTAATCAGCTAAAAGCAAAATCGCTAGTATGCTAGTAGGTTTTCTGTAAAGGTTAAATTTGTTAAATTAGCCATGTATTACATACAAACACAAACATGCTTTTTGTTGTTTTAATAGGGTTGCATTTTAGAGAATTGCATTGAGAAGGCTCAGTGCTTTACCAGTTGAGCTTTGCTGTAGCTCAATTGGTAAAGCAATGGGTTAGCAGAACACAAGTACTGATAAAGAAAAAATATATACATTGACATACAAATCGATTTGGATAAGAGCATCTGTGAGCGTCTGCAAAGTAAATAAGTGAATAAATGTGAATGTAATTTTAAAGGTGACACATCATATATGTACGTGAATATGAACCAGTAATAGAAAAATAAAGAGAAATAACAGAATGCAATCTGTGTAAACAGCCACTATCCCTTACCTAACTCCCAAGTGTCTTTTAATTAAGGCAAAATTAAGGCAGTATTTCAAATAATAGTATTTTGACAAAGAGAAGTCATTTATACTATTGGGTTTGGATTGTTTAGTACCTCGATTCTGAAGTTAGTATAAAAACAATGAGATGCACGTTAGCATTATTGGTTAATTGGTTAATTAAAGGGTTGAGTTATTGCATGAGTCTCAGTTTACTGATTAAGGCATAAATCAGGATGAACCCAGGAGAGGTGTCATTGATTAAGTAAACCAATTCAGAGGCAGTGGAGTTCAAACACATATATCCTTGAACTTCATCTATGCTGCATTTATGAAAAAGAATGATTTATGTAAACCCTCATTAATGAATTACTAGAAGATAAATAGATTTATGTTACTTTATATGTGTACTGTGTACTGTTTCTGAACCAAGGATTTACATTATCTGCTGTCCAAGCATTTACACTATAGAAATCAAACTATGTGCTACTTATGGCTGCTAAAAAGGTGTAAAAATGCTATAATAATAAAATACCTTGCTCAGATGTGCCGCATTTTAAAAAACAATTATAACTTTGACAGATTGTTGACTAAGTTTCACTGGCTTATCTGTGTGTGAAAAATCAAGTTCAAGTTTATTTTGCAATTAATTCAATTACATTTCTCTCAGGAAGAGGGAGGCTGGGGGAGTATTAATTGGCATATCCATCATTCTGTGATATTTGTGAAAAAGGTGTGCTGATAGCAAAAACTTGGTGCTTCCTTTCACACAAATGTGCACAATATCTATGGCTCTGTTTGTATCTGTATAAGTGTTTTGCCAGTTACAATGGAACTCATTTCCATTTGTGACTCACAACTACAGCTGCAACCACAGGTTGTGTTAGAATACTGGCAATTCTTGAATGGATGTTTTCATTATAATTGATCAATTTCATCGCATGTACCATCATGAGTATTAGTATTTCAAATAACTTGTTGTTTATTAAATTATATACTATAAACAGATTTTATTCCTGTATCGTTATTTTTGAAAATTCAATAGATGTTTTTTATTCTCATATGACATTAAAACATTGTCATACTATCCGAGTGTTGGTGCTCCTTTGCTTTTTTGAAGGCCATTGTCTGCTTCTCGCCCCACATGCATACAAACATGCAACCCTTGTGTCCCAGACAAACAATGTTTACACCATGTGGAGGTTAATTATGCATTTTATGGGCCATTTACAGGCTCATACGAGAGATGCCACAATGTCCTTCTCACCTCCTGAAGGACTTGTCAGGGAACATAAACCATTCATGCTCCACCAGTGAGTTTCTCCATCTCTTGACCATGAGGCACATCTTCACCTAACCGGGCTTGTTTTAACAATCATTGTGACTGTCCCATGAATCAGCTCTCGTCACACTGTCATCCTTCACCTTGACTGCCTCTACATGTCTGTCCTTCTGCCACCGACAGGAGAAAGTGGCTGTACTGCCCATCGATTGTAAACGTACATACATGCTTGTTTCAAAAAATGTATGTGAGCCTAGGCCCGGTTGTGGGGTATGTGTTCTGAGCAGATACATTTATTGATAAAGGAACAGGTTTATCCATCACTTTCATTTCAGCATATCAATCAGTCTTCTGGCTCAGACAGCATGGGCTGCAGTCTGCATGATAACAACTGAATTAAACAAATGATGTTGTCTCTTGTGTTAGGTACAGGTGTCTGCTCTTAAGGTAACCAGTAAAACAAACATAATGTCTAGTAAATGTCAATGTCTAGTAAATGTCATTTCTACTCTTTAAGTCATGATGGGAGCACTCTTAAAATATGTATTTAAGGTCTGGTTAACATATTTTGATCTAAAAGCTTTTAGTCTATATATACAAGCTTTTACATGTATATATTTTACTAATGCTTAAATATATAAATGTTATAATTTATACTGTGTAATTTATATATATATGTATATACTTATGAACTATAATACTTAAATATCTAAATATATTTATGTAGACAAATATATATTGTGCATAAGTATAAATTCCTTTACAAAAACTGAAATAAAAATATGAAGCAAAGGAAAATGTAAATCTAACTAATATTTAGACCAGAGAGTGAAGGAAAAAATATGCATATGCGCTTAGTGTGTAGACCTGTTGTGTTTAGCGTTTAGCATGTGTGTTGCAGTGGGCATATCCAGGCTTGTATGACTCACTGATGTACGTTAATCTTTCATATCCTCTTCTGTGTATTTCTACAGCAGCTTATGCGAGAGCGTCAGCAGATGGCCAGCCGCCCGTTTGCCTCTGTTACTGTGGCACTTCAGACCCCTGAAGAAGAGGAAGAGCTTCTGCAAGGTCAGGTGGAGGTGGGTTCCTGATCACTCTACTCAATTCATGCTTTATGAGCAAACTCAGGAAGTGCAGTTCTAGCAGATGTTTATTTCTCTCACCTTTATTTATACCTGCTGTATTTGTGCCGTTCCAGCAGCACTAGATGGAATGTGTTCTTTGTTTACTGCATGCTGTGTTCTTCTGAGATGCTGTTTTGTGTCTGTATTGCTTTCTAAGGAAAATGTTGAGTGTTTTCAATCAATTTTTATTCAATGCAAATATGAGTTTCAGTCTTGTGTTTATCTGTGTTATTCTCATGGTCTTTAAGGGAACAGGGTAAAACATAACGAATTGCAGTAATTTCCACATTCAGAGGTTAATTAAACAGCATCTGGTATAACAGTGTAAACTCTGTTTAGCATAATTGCATAATATACGGGTGAAAATTCTCACTGGTTAAGCAGCAAGGCCGGCAGGGTCGTCATCACATTTCATGCCTAAGTTGGTTGGTGAGCGCAGACTCTGGATGAATGCTTTCATTGGTCCCTAGCGTGAGGGTCAAATTTCTCTCGCATGGTCTGCAGCAGTTAGCTGCATTCCACATGGATTTTGTTCAGATACACAAAATGTTATTTTTTGCTGCATGTAATAACATTTAATGAATAATTTGTTATTTTGTACATGCTGATGGCCCTTTAGATGATTTGTGCTGTGATATCTTATTTAAACAGAATCTGTAAGCACACACAGCTCATTTATATCCATCTCACATTTTAATTTACACTTGTTTTTAAATATGCCCGCTTTAAAAACAGCATTTAAAATGCCATCTGTAATAACTGACCTCATATAAAAGTCAAACACGTGTTTGGCTGCCTGTTATTTATTCACAAGCTCTTTATCTTGCATCACATACATCTGCACTGGGCTGTTGTGTAGGAGTTTGTTGGAAAAAAGATCTGGAAACATATGCATGGAAATCTAGATTTCCTTTCCTAATACACCTAAACCTCGTAAATGTTTCTGAATGACTGTAAAGTAAATCTGACATCTGGTAATTGATAGAGTAGCATACTAACTGCTAAGATCATGCTACACCCGCTGGCTATATTCAGTATCCGGCTTTGAGTGTGTGAGGAACTTTTTCAGTGACTTAGCTGTCCTTACAATTACCTCCACAACTCTTAAGTTGCAGAAACATCTGCTGCACCAACGATTCCCTGATGTTCTTCTTTGACTCCAAGATTTTCTCAACATGCTCTTTTTACCTCCAACTTTGTTCCGTTGTTTTTAACTTTCCACTCTAGTCTTCGCAGTGATCTGTGATGTGAAGATGAGTCGTTGTCAGGTCATCATCTAGGTCTGTGTGTTATTTTCCTTGTGGCTGTTATTTTTATTTTTTATTTTTTTCCTTGTTAAAGGTGCAGTCATGGAGAGAGGAGATGAAGCTTGCCATATTAATCTAATCACAACTGACCATATTCAGCTAAAATAGGAGTCTGCTATTGTCAAGTCACAGTGGGTAAACAGTGTTTGATTTGAATCTGGTGGAACTTGTATGAAATATAAAGCAGGCAAATCATTGGCTATTATTTGCAACATTTGGCATTGTGAACTTCAATCACAATTATAAAACAAAAGTGAGACATTAACATACATTTTCACATTGGCATTCATATACTGTTTGTACAACATAATAAAGCTGAAACAACTTTCTGCGTAGAGTAATCGTAGCAGATTAATATTTTCATGATGCTGGAAGAAATTTTTATACATAGTATTTGTATATACTTTCAGTGGGTTGTTAGATCTGTAGTAGAGTGATAAAGTATTTATAAAGTATTTATGAATACTTATTTTCATACACATGCATACACCTGGCTTTGAAAAATGAAAGGGGCAAAGTCAGCAGAAAACAAAACTTCTTAAGTCCATCTTTAACATTCATTACAAAGTGAGCATCTAGGGCAGGGACACGTTTCCTTACATATTTACATAAACGGCATATTATTTCAACAGAATTTGTTTTCTAAGATTTTTAGTAGCTTATTGAAACACAGCAGTTTTCTTTCAAATAAAAATGCTGCTATCAGAGATTATAAATTGCTAACTAATAGCCTGTTCAGGTTTTGTTAGATTTTGGTTCCAGCAAGTAAACAAATTTCTCACAAAAGTCCTCACAATGAGAAAATAGCTATTGATCACACTCTCCACACAATGGCCTTGTGCTTACAGCTTGTAGGAAGAAACTCTAGTTATCTGTGTTAACACGTCTCTCTCTCTGTCTTTCTCTCTCTCTCTCTCTCTCTCTCCCTTCCTCTCTTGTTCTCTATGTCTTTGTTTCTAATGTGCTTATTTTCTAGTAAACTCAGTATTGATGTTAGGACTCTGAGATTGGTTGAAGCGATCAGAGAGATGATGATAGTTCACAGAGCAGGAGCCCAAACATGTTCTGTGAGCTTCCTGTCTTATTAAAATGCTATATATACAGCAGTTTATGGCAACTCTCATGAGCATGAAATGTTTCTCTTGTTTTATGCATTTTTTGTCAGGTTGCACTCATGTGTTTGACATTAAAGGCCTGATGCTCTAAATGCTGTTTTTCATCTTACAGACACATCTTCAGTCTCTGGTTAATTTTAAACACAGAGAGGAAATGTTGTTGGGTTGATGAAAAGCACACAATTTTATTTAATTGTTATGAAACAATATAGTTAAAATAATAAGTAAAACACAGAAACAAAAAGCGTTGTGAAAGGATGTCTGTAATTTTGTGTCTTCTCAAGCTGTGGCTCAGATGTGAAACATTTCTTTTATAAACAGCGACACAGTTAAAGACTGTGATATTACCAGACACAGGCAGATTCTTCCCTTTGCCTTTTCCATGTCGTCTTTCACAGGTTTTGGACACTTTAATCAAAGCTAATCCTACACAGTGCTTTGGGCGAGCTCAACATAATACTTAGCTGTGGTCTTTTAATGTGTCATGTCAGGGTGATGATTTCTGTCACATCTCATCTCTGTCCAGAAACCCTTTCAGATCGATGACCCATGAAGGGGTTTTATGAGATGTTCATAAATCCCCCAGCCGCCCCAGAGCTGGACTGCTCTCAGAGCGATGCTGAGCTTTAGATCATGGTGTGTGTACAAGTAGCTGTTGTCACTGCTCCAGAGTCAGTGAGAAATTGGGCATCAAGATATTTAACAGCGTGAGACGTTCCAGGGAAATTACAAATAGCTTACATAGACTGGCAACTGTCTTCTGGTGGAATTAAAGCAGAGAGAGTATAAAGGGAAAGAGAGAGACTGCTCATAATAAAAATGAGTACAGTACAGAAATCACACTATTTAATATAATGGGACTGGCTTTTTATTAGTTTACTTTAAAATGTACATGTGCATTAGCCTACTCTTCCTGACAAATACATATTTTATTAGCTTTGTTTACTATTTATTAGCATAGCTTTTTTTTACTGTTATAGCCAAGTTTTAGCCAAATAAACAAACTTGTGCTTTAAAGGGACATTGGATAAACACTGATTGTTGTAACTCACTGGACTCTCAACAGATTGACTTTTAACTATATATTACTTTACCCTTATTACTAATTTAACAAATATCAATTACTTAATAGACTCATAATCCTACTTAACCTGAACCTTGACCTTATTTCTTCATGTTTCATTGGGGTTGAAATGCCCTTGGAGAACATTTCACCTCAACAAGCCCCGCCCACCACCATCTGGATTCTTCTTAATCAGGATCAATATTGAGGTCAGAAGTCAGTGTTCAGAACAGTACATACACAGTTCAGACAGTGATCCATATTAATAGCCTTTTATCTTCATTCTTCTTTCATCAGCAGTTTTGCTGCTGTGGGAAATAGTTGACTGTCCTGTCTCATGTTCTGCTGATCCCACACATTACTGTAAAACACCAATTTCTCTGCGGCATGAGTCGGATAGATCAGAACCAGATGTTCTCCTGGGCTGCAAAGGACTGACAGGTGAAACTAAATAGTCTCTGTCTGTTGTGTCTCGTGCTGCAGGTTGACAAGGTAACATACATTTGTACAAGCTGACAGAAGATTGTATTTCGCAATGACAAGGATTAGAGGATTTTGGTAGCATATCTATGTTAATACAAAACCTAAACAGACAGTCTTACTTATCAATAAATAATAGAGATAGATTAGAATTGATAGAAAAACTATTCTTGTCATGCATGTCTTTTTTTTCTTCTAGACTGGAAGGGAATATTTGGTCTTTTCATATTTTTAAATTTAGATTTTTAACTAGTATGTCTGCCTATCTCAACATCTAGCCATCAGTCAGAATTACTTGACAAAATACACTAGTAACCAATCAGAACAACATAGCCACAAAGTTTATCTTGGCAAACATTCTATTTCTGGAAAAAAAATTGCTTTTTGTATTTCACATACAGGCAGGAATTCCCATCAATGTTGGATTTTAGTTACTGACAAGCTTTTTCCATCAGTGCCATCCATTGCAATCAAAGTTTTATGGGCTGTTCAGCTAATATTAGTTAAAGAGAGTCTGAGAAAAACCATTAGCTGATGGGTCTGGTTCAATAGTCCTGCAGTCCAGGGGTCATAAACCTGTTATCAATCAACCCATTAGCAGTCTAATATCACGCTACAGTTTTGACTGTACCTGAGCTCTCTCTGCCCAGAACAGATTAGGGCGGATATCATAACCCTCTTACGCAAAACACTCAGGCAGTCAGGCTGCTGTGGATGAGGTCAGTGTAATTACTGTGTATGCACTCAAACGCTTGTTGGATGAGATGTCAAATGTGTTGATCCATGCCAGATATGACTGAAACCTGCCTGTTGTTCAGCTTTGTGGTTAAAGTGGAGGAAGTTGTCATTTGTTATAAATGTTACAAATTCAAGCAGTTCATTAATTACTTTCTAGGGGGGAATAATGTTGGCAATGTTCAGTATGTTATTTGTAGCCAAGGCTTTAAGGCATATCCAGAAACAAAATTTTAAAATAAAACTGCCCTGAGAAATATTCAGTGGAGTAAAACATGTGACAGCTAGTTTATTAGCAAAACATGTTTTGTTCAATAATCTAATGTCACAGACAATGCTTTTTAAACGAAAAGGATTATTCATGTATTGTATAGATATTACAATAAAGGATCTGTAAAGCAATATGTATTTGGTCTTTGTTTATGATTAAAATCTGATATGATATGATAAGACACTTTATTTTTTAAGAAACTATATATAGACACTAATATACTGCATAATGCTTTTTTTTTTACAATTTTTATGACGATGACCTGAATTAAAGCCTCCTTCATTTTTCAATGATGCACCGCTGTGAAAAAGCTGTGATTTCTGTCTACCTCAGAGATTAGTAATGCTCAAGAGTTAAACCCTCGTTTGTCAAGGAGATTCAGAGTCTTAGGTCAAAACCCTTGAGGAGGCCTGTCAGGAAAATTTCTTTCATGGAAAATGTTACTGCTCATCAAGAATCTTTTTGCAAATCCTGATTGCTTTTCACTTAGACCATAACGATCAAATAGTTCGAAAAAAATTCGTACAAATTCCTGGAAAGCTGTTAAATTCACTAGGATTCCTTCTACCATTTATATAAAGTGTCAAAAATCAAAATGAATAAGTTTTTGCTTTCATTTTTTAGTAAATTAGATCACAAACCTGTCACCACCTGTGACCAAAAATTTTATTCAATAAAACTTTTTCTGTAATTTCTCTTTTTATTATCCTGAAATGCAATTGTATGTTTTATTTCATGAATATGAAATTAAAGTTAAGACTGGAACTAAAGACTTCTGGAAGTTTCATTGAATATCACTTATTGATATGTTGTTTGTCATAACACAATGTAAGAGAGTTATGAGTAATAACTGGAAGGAAAAGTGGTTGAAATGAAGAACTAGATAAAAGAAGGCAGGACAGTGGGCTGTATCTTTGAGAAACAGGGGTACTTGTGCTGCTCTGCAGGCTTTAATATGCATACAGATATGTTGTTTTGCAAAGCTTCATTCTGTCTAGACTGTAAGTAATTATGTTGTTCATAAACAACAGATGTCTCCATGGTAGACAATGTGGCCCTGAGTAGAATTTGCATTATCTTCATAACTGGCACAGGGCATTCATATGTTAAAGCAGGTTTGGATTTGTTGCAGTTGGTTTCACATTTATAACTTTCTGCATGGGTGAATTTAATTTTGTTGGGGACTTCCTTAAACTACCTCAGCTTCTCTATTAAGACTTTTTCTTGTTTCTTAATGACGGTTGTGTTCTTTTTCTCTTTTCATGTTTTTAATCAATAGCTTCACTCTCACCTAGAACAAAAAAATGAACAAAATCAATACAGGATTTGAAGCAAACAGTTTGTGAAATGATGTGCTGTGTAATGTTTCATGCTTGTTTTTTACGCCCATGTCTGGCATTTTGAAAATGCATTAATCTTCACTTTTAATAGCAGGAGAGAAGTATATACTTCAGCTTTTGTGTTTGAGGGTAGACGTCCAGTTTTTTGCCAAGCATTAAGGTCTTGATTAATCTGTTGTTCATGTGTAGACCATAGACGTCACTTTCTGTCCCAAGGCGGTTATATGATTGTATACTTACTCTCCTTCTGTTTCTCTCCCTGCAATTAAAATGGAAATTTAGCAATGGCCCTCAGTGGCAGTATAGTCCTTTTTTATGCCCGTGAACTAGCTAATGAATCTGTCTGTGGAGCTCCACATAACCACCACAATGAGCTCCCCTAAGACCTGGTGCTCTACACTACTGGAGGCCTGGAGCATGCTGGGAGAAATGTTGAGAGGACAGAATGTAACTAAAGAGGAATCTGTCTGGATGAGGGGAACTCCCTTTAGTTCTATATGCATTTTACCAACTGATACATCACAGATATAGTTTGGGCATGTGCTCTGACTGTTCCCAAACCTGGTAAATTGCCTTTGTAGACAGCTTCTTAACATCATAGATGTGCATTAGATATTAAAACAAGCTATGAGAGGGAGTTTGGTTAACCTGTGCTTTGTGGAATACAACTGCATAGTGATTTTTTTGTTGTCTCTGTTCTTTCATGCTTTGAAAGTATTTTTATTTTATGAAGCGCCTCCTTTGTGTGAGCAAAACTGACTGCAGTCACTTGTACTGTTTCCCCTTCAACCTCGATTTAGAGTTCATAACACAAATCCATAATAAACAAATTACCAGCAGGAGTTTCAGGAACTCTTCACCTGAGAAGTGTAAACATGTAGCTGATTTTGAGCAAAACAAATAGCTCATTGTATGTCAAGCTGGATGTTCTTTGAAGCACCTGCCTTTGCGCTAAAGCATCACTACACAATCAGTGCAGAAGAGCACAGCCACAGGGCAACTAGCATCACAGCTAACCTGCTCGCAGCTCGCAGGCTGAACATAAAAGACATACGGCCAGAGTGTTTCTGACACTCTACAGATAACCTGCCAGCCACCCCGCATACCTCCTTTTTATTTAATCTCCTTTTTTCTCTATCACCAACTTTCGCTGTCTTACCCAATCTATCTTTCCCTGTCAGTATCTCTTTCCTTCTCTCTCTCTTTCTCCACCAGTAGATGGCCTGTTTGTCTTTTTGTTTCCTCTCAGCTCCAATCATTTCCAGTGTTTTGCTCTCTGTCAGGCCAAGTCAGCGCAAACAGACACACACACACACACACACACACACACACACACACACACTAATGTGTTTCCCATGGTAATGACAGATGTGTGAGTAAATGTTTCTGGCACCACACAGCAAACATGGCAGGCTGGTAAGTTGTCTGTAAGTTGTTAAATAATGCTACACAAATACACATGCACACAAATACACATGCACATCTCTTTAACTGACAGGTTGCCAGATCTCAAACAATTCTGTTTTTAAAAAATTAAGTTCAGGATGTGAAAAAAGGCTCTGCATTGGCCCCTAAAATCTACTGGTCTCAAATCACACTAACACCAGTTGTAATATAATGTTATAATATTGTGTTGCGCTGCTTGTGGGCAGGTTGTGTAGTTGTCACATCTTTATTCCTGTGTCTGAAAATAGGCTGAATATGTAGATGAGCAGTGTGTACAAAGCTTTCTAAAGGGCAGAGCAACTGTAATATTTGGCCTTAAAACACAGAGTTTGATTTTGAAAGGGCACCCAATGACTGATAGTGTATCACAAGAAGTGTATCACATGGTGACCTAAAACTTAAAATGCCCCTCATGTACCTGCAGCGTCTAATATAATTCACCTCACAACAAACTCGACCGAAAGTGAAAGCCTTGACTAAGTACATTGTCTGTTATCTAATAAAATCAATAAACCCAACCTGCAGTCAATCAAACCCAATTGGAAATTCTGACAGTAGAGTCACTGGCCTCTGTTTACACCTGGTGATGTGATTTAAAGCAGACATTTAAGTCAGACTGCCATTTATGCCTGTTAGTAACATGACATGCATCTCAAGTGTTACTGTGACCAGTCTGATTTCATATCTACATGACTTGCTACATTAGAGTGTTGGACACTGTTGTCCCCAAATATGCTTAAATTTAGCTACAGAAAACAAGGACCAAGAGAATGTAGGAGTTCAAAGTAAACAATGTCAATTATATTGAAGTCTGAAGTGTCTGAAGTGACTCTGACAAGTGCTGCAGAGAACATTTTCTTGTTAAGCTCATATCTTACAGTATGTCTAATTGCGTGTCATTTAGCAGGCAGTTACATGTCATTTAGACGGAGTTTATTATCTAAAGAAACTTACAGTCTCACTGAAACAGCAAAGGGTTAAGTGTTTTGTTTGAGGGCATGTGTGGAACAGTGTTGATAGAGCACTGTGTTGTGATTTATGTAACTCCGTTATAGAGACACATTCTTGGAATCTACAGCCTTTAGATTTTCATTCAGATTCTCACTTGACACTTTTACATCAGCTTGTCTCCACCAAAGTGCATTTATTGTGGTTTTGAAAATGATTTCAGTAGATGCAGCTATTAATTCAATAGGGTTAATGAATGACACCGCTTATTGCCGCAGTCATATAGAGACTTGTGGTATTCTGATAAATATGCCACTGAGTAGAGATATTGGTATAAAACCATTCATAAAAGAGTTATTTTTAAATTGGTTTCGAAAACATTTTCTGTTGCACAGTTTGCTATCAAATTGACTTGGTAAACACACATTATATCATCACAGAAACAAATTCTCTTTTAACTAAGATGTCAAAAATAAAATGTCAATATTTCAACATCTTGTTACCATTAGAAATAAGATATAGTAAGTTGTTTAAACTACTAGCATTGACAAAAGCACACTATTGTTCCACAGACTTGAGTTAGTAATTCTTATTTTTGCCAAGTGGATGTGGCATGTTTTATATTTTATGTTTATATGATATAATTTATAAACATGCCAGAATACACTGACTCAATTGTATGTTTGGTTGAGTTAACACAACATTTTGTGATTTTCTCATCAAAACTTCTCTTGAGAGGTAAAAGTCATTGCAAAAGTTATCTGAATTTAATATAAGTTACCTGAGGCACTTTTACCAGTTTGAAATAATGCCAGGTGTTAAAACTATAGCAGATTATTGTCTATACCAGAAACATACTTAAAGTGTGAGAAGTACACATTTTTATTTCAGTAGTAAAATTCATAGGAACTGAAATGTCCCCATAACATGCCAGTGGCAGTAATATAACTTCTCCAAACAAATGTTATCACTTATGTTAAAACAAAGAAAGAGAAAAACTTTCTATATTTCTTTCTATATTTCTTTACCAGAAGTGCTGTTATACCATAATGCATTGAGCCATTTTTTTTCTCATAATGTTTTATTTTATATAAATGAGAATTGCAAACATCTGCTTTTTGGAGAAAGTATGGCAAAAACATATGAAACATTTTTAAACATTTTAAAAAACAGTTTTTATTTCAGATAAAAACTATTTCAGATTTAAATTCCCTCTTATGATTCTTTTATTTTTTTCTGTCTTTCAATGTTTGTTGCCTCCCCACTCCTGTTTTATTGTGGAGCTTTTGCATGTTGTTCCTTCATCTTCCACATGTTTGATGGCTGCCTGCAACTATTTGTTTCGCTGTTTTCCAGTTTGTTCTTAAAAAGTGGAGCGGGGACTGATGGAAAGATATATCAGCGCTGGCTATAACATAAGACTGATGAAGGTGCATAATGATTGGAGGCAACGCATTCAAAATTCAGAAAGTACCTCCTACCTCAGCATCCCACAGAGCAGGCAGAGCCCTCAGGGGCTCTCTGAAGTGGGAAGATTGAGAGAAATAGAAGGAAATCTAGCAAGCTCAGAACACAGTTGAGTAAAAAAGCTAATCTCTGCTACGTAAGGCACATAAAATCTCAGGTGGGAGATATTATCACAAATGAAACTTTTTAGCAAGGCTTTTTTGTTTTTCCAAATGTCAAATATTGAAATGACTTTCCACTGCTTTTTAAATTCCTTATATTATAAATGTCACATATGAATTCCTGCACATATTTTAAAGTAACTCTGTCTCTTAAAGGAACAATGACCGTTCTTAGCAGGGTTGTAAAGTCTGAACTGCTAGCCATAGCCTGGTGTTCACTTGAAGACTTCAGTACTTCCTGATTTATACACTCCACTACTTAGCTTGATTAATTTGGATCACCTCACCACCCTCTCTAAACAGTCAGTCTCTCTTTTCACACCCTGAATCAATCTGTCATGAAGAGTCTGTCACTTCCCTGTTAATGTCCTTTTTCTTGAAGGTGTCATTTCAATAAAAAAGCTATTAACAAGAATTAAAATTATATGTGCAAATATCCTGCCCAGCTCTGGTGGATGAACATTGAGAGAGCGGGGAATAAATCTGAGCTAATAAAGGTTTTAAAGTGATTAATGCTTCACACAAGTGAAGTCAAGTCTCTCACTCTCGCTATCTCCAGTTTGTGGGGGCCACTGCAACAGGTTAAAATGGCATTTATTTAAAGAAATGTAGCCCATGCTGTCTTTTCACACAACACTTGGAACATGGGCACAGCTATTCAGTTAAACCTGTGGTCACTCTGCTAGGATAGAAGTGTGGACTTGGAATGGTCTTCATACAGTGGCATGTATGAAAATTACTTTAGGATCAGTTAAATGTTATTGCTAAAATAGCTAATTTAAGAATGTCAGGGCTGTTCCATCACATTTAGCATGGTTAAATTAGATGTGTGTGGTTTGTGAATAAGACAATATTTGTTACACTGGAAAAGCAGGCTTAGAAACAAGTCTTCTTTTCTTTATTTCTTTGTGAGAAAGGGAAAAATGCTAAGCACAACGCTAATGGGCATTGTTTTTAAACATCTGTTCCCGAGGAGTTGCTTTGTGGTAGGTTCATTTACAAGCTGGTGTTTGAACGGTTAAAGGATTAAATGGGACCCATTTCCTCCAAGCTGATGAATTCATCATCTCTTGTCCTTCTGAAACCAAACACAAACATAGGTGGTGCAACCTTTAATTAGTCTGTACGCTTTAGCACTTAAACCTGTTAGCCACATCTGTCAAAGGAAAAGAGAGGGTGAATGGAATATAGACTTACATACTGTGGTCAATTTAAATGAGGTTTTAAAAATAAAAAAAAAGAAAAGTCTGAAGACATAAGATGATATTTTGAAAAGAAAGGAGGGAATAAAGCCTCT
Source organism: Yasuhikotakia modesta (assembly GCA_036877545.1). Taxonomy (NCBI): domain Eukaryota; kingdom Metazoa; phylum Chordata; class Actinopteri; order Cypriniformes; family Botiidae; genus Yasuhikotakia; species Yasuhikotakia modesta. The sequence continues at coordinate 68,315 of JBAJNP010000327.1, forward strand.
TCTAAAATCTTCCTATAATTGTGATGTACTTCCACATTATGTAGAGACATTGATTATAGAGATCATAGGTTAAAAGCTTCAGCTGGCAACTGCTGAACCGAAGCATCTCTCTTATTGAATATCTCAGACAAGATGTAAACATTGTACTCCTCTTTGACCCCTGCGGTCACTGTGCTCTTCTCAATAGTCAGACAGTTTGAGTCTGCAGTGGAGTCTGTATGGTCAGAGATGCATGTGACCCTCAAGACCTGCAGGCCCATTAGAGGGAGGACCGGTGATTATAAAGCTATTGTAGTATATGCCCTTCCTTTTCTTCATTGGTTTTGAATTCGTTTACTTACCAAACTGTCAGATACAGTGGACTACAGTGATCTAGATAGAAGAGTACAGAACTAATGTGATTTGAGACGCTGTGGCATAGAAAATAGTTCTTTCTCTTTTTTCATGTTTATATCAACATGTGTAGATGTAAATATGCCATTCGGTGGTGTTTGTATAGAATGTTTTAAGGCAGTATTTTAAAGACAAATAACAGCATTAAAGCACAAATGTTCTGTTGTATGTTGGGTTTTCGTCATTCTGACACACTTCTGTGTAACGTAGCAACTATAATAACAGACATCGACCAGTGGGCCCAACTGCATGCATTCATTCTGCCCATTTTGTTTATGCACAATAAACAGCCCTTAAAATGCAAATTCACCACCTGCTGGTGTTTCTCTGTGTAGTTTAGCGATTGTACTGCCCTCTTTTACTCTCAGTCACTCATAAGCGCTTATTTAACTATCAAATTTATTCCGCCTGTACAGTTGATGGGCTCCTGACATGCTTTTGTTGCAGAGTTAAACAGAAGTGAATGCTGTCATGTTGTACAAATCTACATCCCACAACAAATCTTGTGGGAATCAAGGGGAATGGGAGGGTAATGTTTGTGTGCATTAGCGGCTAAGCTCAAACAAATATTTATCATCTTTGGCAGAATAAAATTTCTTTAAAGAAAATGGATTATATTGGGGGATTTATTATGCATCTGTGAATCTGTAGATATGAGGCTGGGCTGGAGGAGCCAGGCTGTTGTTTCATAGAGAGTTTCTGATTGGACTTGTTTACAAAATTGTGTTTACAAAATATTACACCAGGATATAAATGTTTAGAAATTTAAGTAGCTGTTTATGAGAACAGCTAGTTATAATAATTCATAATTTATAAGTCATCTTTATATATCCTTATTTTTATATTGTTGGTAATGTGTGGTTTGGTCTCTGAGTTTTTTTCTGAGATGTTTTGTACATATCAAGGTCACATCTGAAAATAGAAAAAGTGTCACTTTAGAGGTGCCACATAGTTCCATTTCATGTGACATTTTGACCACCAAGTTTTGCCTCAGACTTTTTTTGACAGCAATTTCATTCAGGTTTTCAGCAGCATTTTTTCAGTCAGGTTTTGTGAAGTGCAGACTAAGGCAAGGTTTTTTAGCTGCTACATAGAAAACATTGTGAGAGGGTAAAATGAGCAGGGCCATTTTCCAGCACTCCTTCACCTGCATTAATGTAAAGCTTTTAGTTGGAGCTACAGATCTGCAGTGACACTTTGAACAAGATGTTTTGCCTTTTAGAAGAAAGTGTGGGAAAGGCAAAAATAGTCTTAAATGCAGGCTTTAACTTCTTTTGGTGATTTTTCTTATACGGAGGCACAAAATGGTTCAAATTCAACCTTCTCCATGGTATTATGGCCTATCTGAAATATAGCAGTAAATGTTCTCATTACTCTAACTTCTGTGTTTCTTAATATGTGGTAAAAGTACTGTACATAGTTGTACAGTAGTTTTTTCCTTTTTACCGAGCAGCCCTTATGTTTCAGTATTGCTAGCCTTTTTTGTCATTTTTAGACACCTGCTGTCTATTCATTAAATTAAAACCTTCTTATAACCTAAAAATACATAAAAACACCTAATTAAATTAAAATCTTAAAGAACAATTTTTCACATGTTTATTAGTAAATGTGTTGCTTAAGAAAAGCATTTCCTAACAAATGTCTTCAAATGTTGCTCACAATTGCTTGTACATTTCTGTGAGCATCACAGTGAGGGCTCTGCATGTTATGTAGTTATGTGCTGTCCCGATAACATTCAAAATGTATAAACAATTGAAACAGATGTCATTAGCACTGGAAAGAAATACAGATCTAAACACTATAAGCCTGCCAAGTAAATCTCTATGGCATAGGGGAGTGTCGTTCTCTGACTGTCTGGCAGATGCCCAAAACTTCAGTAGCTCAGTCATGGTTTTGTAATATTGACTTCAGTCATCTGTTTGATTTATTTACAGATAACACTGAAGTAAACAAGTGTATATTAGGGAATATAGACATCACAATGCAGAACCTCTTGAAATGTCTCCAATATCATGTAGACTGAGAACTGTATTGAAGGTCATACTGTATGTGAAACTTGTGCCTTTGAAATGGTTCTGAAATGAATGTCTGATCATCAGTAATAAGAAGTAGAAGGATTGTTGGACGCATACATGACATGATACAGTGGCTTGAAGATTCACAATGCTGATCCATTAATGAATTTGCCTTTCTTCCAGGCTGGTCCCATAGCAGTTGAACCATGTGCAAGCAGTTGTGCTGCTGTTCAGACCCTGCTGATGAGTCTTCCACAGGGATCTGCTGGAATGCCGCCCCCTGGCCAGTGTGGTAAGCATTCATGGATATGCATTCAGTTACCATCTGTCACTTAATATCACCATTTGGTTAGTGTAATTTAGATTCTGAATCACAGATTTTCAGGTCTCAGACCTAATTTATGGACCATTGTGTATTTTGACACTGAAGCAAAATCACTAATATACTGTGAAAAATCACATGAAATGGCAGAAAATTAAACCTTAAGGCTTGACACATGACACTTCTACAACTGAGCCACCAATGAAACAGACATTCAATTGGGTGAAATAGAATTATTTATAATAATATATATATATTTTAAATCTGAACATTAGTAAGTGTAATCTATTGTCACAATTTGTCTCTTCTTCATATTTATGGCTCATATTTTCTCCCGTCTTATGCTTTCACTTTTGCATTCTCTTTTTGCATCTCTCCAATTTAGTTTGTCTTGTTCTGTCCTAACTGTCTCCTGTTTCAAACTCTTTGTCTCTGTATTTGTCTCTGGTTCTGCTCGTCATGTAACTGTGATGAACGAGCTGAAACGTGAGCAGCTGTAAGTGGTGCGGCAGCAGGCAGTAGCAGTTTAGAGACGGGACACATGCAGCACTCTGCTGGCCAGCAACATCCCCTGTGACACTGATACCACTGCACTGCACACAAAAAACAATAAACACGGGGGGGGGCTGGGACAAACGAAGAGAAATAAAAGATAAAGACATGGTGAAAACGATGCACAAAATGCGTGCTGGTCCAATAGTGCTGACTGTTGAGTGTAATGTAGAACAGGTGGAATGTTTACACTGAGGAAAATTCAAATCCAAGTTCAAAAAGACTAAGTAAATGTATTCTTCCCTAAAGCCAGTAGACTGGAACAAACATATGCATAATCTGTGAAGGACTGATACCTGCTCTGTGGTTTAATAAACAGTGACACATCTGAATCTGGGCTTATGTGCTGCTTGCTGTGATAAAGAGAGAAAAGGTATACAGCGATTGGCCTGTTTCTCTGAGACTGACAGATTTTTGGAGATGGTTGTGGAGAGATGTTGGATGCCGTTGTGTTCCACAAACACACCCAACGAGTGAATCATAGCATTTCACCTGGAATTATTCTTAAATTGAGACAGAAACAGTTTGCAACATGTGGTAATGACACTCGTAAATAATGCAAAACAAGTAAACAACCCTTTGATCGAAAGAGTGTTTATATACAATTTGTGTAAAGCCAGAAGGTCTCCTGATGTATTATTACCCTAATTCTATGTGGAATTAAAGGAAATAGGAGTAGACACTTTTGCTAAACAAGAAGTTCTGTCTAAACTCACGCCATTGGTTGAGCTAATCTTATGTCTGTCCCATCAAAAATTTCAGTTGTGTTTGGTGCAGTCATCACACTTTCCCTTTAACATCAAGAACTTGTACTATTCTAATTCTAAGATTTATCTATTAAACATGGAGTGTGAGGACACAATGTTAGCTGATTAGTGCATTTGATCATTGTAATAGCCTTTACACTAGAACATAGAATAGATTACTACACATGCTAACTGGATCTAGACATTAGTTCAATGCAAAATCAATACTTCAATCAATAGCGGTTTAGCCTATTATAAATTGTACATATGCATATCTCCACTGTGATATTTACTAAAAGTTGTGATATTTACTAAAAGGAAATGTAAAGAACAGATATTAATATGGCATTTGTGTTTACATGTTTGTCCTATAATTTTCTTTACATTCTATATACATTGAAGGTTACAGCAAGAAAAGGTTTTGTTAGAGCAAACTCTGTGGAGCACAAAAAGTGGTTCGGCAGAACAATCTAAATAAGACTGTCAGCATGACTGTTTGTGTGTTTATGAGCAGTGGCACAGTTTTTTGTGGTTGTGGCTCTGTGCTCTAGCAAATTGGATTGAATATACAACCATGTAGTTGAATTATAGTCTGTCTGCTAAAATGTTACAGTATTCACATTAATATGTGGTGTGTGTGTACTGTAAGATTTAGAGCCTTTTTATCCTGTCATTTTTAAGTCCTGTATTTTAAGAAAAAATATATTTTTATATTATATTATATTATTATATTATATTTTGTCTGCAAGTGTAGCTAAATCTGTATTTACACACACATTTACACACACACACACACACACACACACACACACACACACACACCTAAATGCTTGGGCAGTTCACTAAAGATAAATGGTATTCTATTACCGTTTAACCATTGAAAAGGGCATTTTGCTTGGTTGGTGTCCTTATTGCAGGATTTACCTTGTAGTAATATTTGGTCCCCCGCATCAGAGCAACATGCATCTGTATTTGTCTTTCTAAATCTCACCGTCATTCATTTTCATTTAAATTTCATTTTCATTTAAATGATTCTAATGAGAGGTTAGCTTTCAGGATTTTAAATGCGTGTGCATGGTGAGTGTGTGTGTGTGTGTGGGGGGGGGTTAAGGTCTATGTGCAATTTATTAAAGGCAGAATGAAAATGAGACAAAAGGAAAAATGTAATTCTTTGGGATTCAGTTTTTTGTATTTTTCCTTTCCACTCTTGCTTGATCTCTCCATGGGCAATACCTCAGACAATAGGTCTGTATAAAGCATCAAGGAGAATAGTCCAAATCTTCTCATTCCACTTGTGTGGTTGTTGTAATTGCTGCACATTTCAGGGTCATATTGTTCTTTGGTTGTAGTGATAGTAATATCACTTCCTGTTGTTTTCTCATCATTTGCACAGTCAGCGTCTTCTCACAGGTCACTTTGACTGAAGTCTTTAATCACCTTTTAATGGCCAGTTTAATAATTTACACAACAGAATCATTCAGATTCAGATGTGTGTGTGTGTATCTTGTTTTATGTATGTATATATGTGTACACGCACAAGTATACATGTTGTTACATCACAGCAGGGGAAATAGGTTACTTGCATTCATGTATTGTCTCTTATCTTGTTGTCTGTAGGTAGTTACAAACACATGCTGACTGTCTACGTCCTCCCTGTAACTCTTACTCTATAACTGAATCCCAGAGAACACATTCAAATACAGAGAGAGAGAGAGAGAGAGAGAGAGAGAGAGAGAGAGACAGAGCTGAGTGTTCCAGGTCTCACGCTGAGTGTCAGGTGGATACAGCAGAGCAGAACATCTGTTTGTAAGATAACAGATTGATTCTCATGCCTGTAGAAGCACAGCTCTCAGACAGCAGAGATCAGCATTTCACCCGTACAACACAAGCTGGTTTCTGTCTCTCTCATCTGTTATTCACATGAGCTGTTGCAGCACCAGTGATTGGCACAGGCCAGCGGACTGTGCAGGACACAGGCAGCAGTAATAGATGCTGAAAACCTCATTTTTACAGCATTAACTCTCAATGAAACCTGACAGGATGATCAGAGCCCTGACGTAAAACATCCTTCGATAGAGATTTATTCTGCTATAATGTACGACTGAATCTACATCATTTCTTTTATTACACAGCTATTTAACAAGTAAAATTCATTTAATGTAAATTAAACATTGATTTGTGCTGTTATGTATTGATTTGTGTTGCAATAATTTTATTATATCTGAAGTAAGAGACAGTAATGGAAATTAAGCAACAGATCTGAATCAAGCGAAACTATGGCAGAAATTCGTTGCCCTGGACAATGATCAGTCGATTTTACAGTTCAGTGATGATTCTACAAAAGCATGTCCCATGAAATGTTGGGACTGGCCTATCACAATCAAGACTTCAGGGAAGACTTCAGGGGAAATTGTTTCCTAAACGCTCAGATTAACTACTGCTCTGTTTACTTTCAAACTTTGTCAAAGCTTGATTTAATTTGATATAATTTCTAAAATTATTAATCTGGCATTGATTGTGTCAGTCAGAATATTATAAGTTGATAAGCATGATACTGGCTGTGGTATAGGTGTGATTTACTACTGTAATATCACAGTGCCCATCCGTATATCCAGATTTAGAGAAAGCCTTCAGTGTCTCTATGTTACTTGTTTACAGTTTAAAATGTCTATTTAGTGCATTCGAAGCATAGTCAGCACTCTGGGAAGCATGCAGTGGGTGTGAATAAGAGTGCAGTCTTTTGATATTCTTATAAAGCTAAATTGATTTTATTGTGACCTGCTTTATCTGCAGCTGCAATCTGTTGTGCCAAATTGACTTATTTATAACCCTTCAAGCTAATGCATTTTGGAGTACTTAAAATTAGTCTCTGCAAACAAAATGCTTATAATAATGTGTGTGTGTGTGTGTGTAGCTAGTAATCAACATAAAACATAAAGACATAAAATATTTATTTATTTAGCTAGTTGGTTAGTTTGCTTTAAAGCAGATTTTGGTCTACAGTATGTTAGTCTAATTAAAACAAGCTAATTCCAGCTTGTTCATGTGTTGCAATAATCATGACACATAGCTTTTCAGTAAATTGCTTGGTATAGTAATTATATATAAGCTCACAGATGTCTACATATAGTGTTATGTGTGTTATAGTGTAGTTTGTACATACATTTAAATGTTTTAATACCATTTAACATTGTATCAGCAGTTTTCATTAAGCCTAAGCACAAGTGTACTGTATGTGATGATCCTGCTGTAAACACGTTATTAGCAATTACATGCATTAATTAGTGGCATGACAGGTATTAGCTGCACACAATTGAGTGCTTTAAATTTGCTCTCAAGTTTACACTGCATTTTTTTTCTCACACGTTTTTTCAAGCAGGTTGTTTATGAGATGTAAAATGGCTAATTGTGGGGCTTGTTAGCAGGGGTATGAGAAGTGTAGATCTGTCTAATCTAGTTGTTCTTTGTTTTGTGTTTTCTCATTTCTGCCTTTGTGCTGGGAAAAACGCATTTGACCTTATTATGTCAGGTACAACAGCTGTGGTCAATGTGGCTAGCCTGACACTTGACAGTGATAGCACAACAAAGAAGAGAATGGGTTTTATTGACCCAGTGAGGGGCATTGACACACAAATGGTAACATTCATAGCCAGTCTGACACCACAACAGGTCTTGCAATTACATTTTAACAGGGCTGCATTAGATCTGTGAAACCACCAGCACTTAACAGGCTTAGTCACACTGTTTTCTCAGTTAGAAACAACAAGTGGTTAAACTGTAGTAATTTTTTTTTAAACAAAGTTAGTTGCTAAACAAGTACTTAACTACATTGCTGTACCTATCTATTCTTAACAAGGTAATACATTTTTTATATGTATAAAAATATCATATGATATAATTTGTTTGTGAACAGTAATTATTTTCACACAGCAATACCAACAGGGGTGGAAATGTCGCATATAACAGTCAAAACATGAAAACATGAAGGAAACACATAACTTTTGTAGTTACTGAAAAGGCTATACCTGTTACATTTACCTGAGCACATATGCCAACCACTGTACCACACGTCCAACCTGTCAATCAAACTGTGAGATGATAATATTATGTGTTGTAGATGATTGTTCAAATTCTTTTAGGTGGGCAAAAAATAAACTGGCTGAGAAAATTAATTTCTTATTAATCCTAATTAACACATTTTTTTCATTGTTTTCCTTCCCTCATTACCAGTCTCTTTTTGAACTTGTTAAGATCAGCTGTTACGGTTAAAATGATTAAACTACACCATTTAAAACACTGGGCAGTGGCACAATCTGATGTCTTAACCCAAACTTAAGGCTACTTCTTTTGTACAGAATGAATACAGTTACAATTGAACTGATATATAGTCTGTCAGGCTCAAACCTGTGCTGTCAAATACAACCTTGTGTTGTACAGTGAACACCAGGTGTGTTCATTATCCTTTATATGTCTATAACCTTAATCACAGGTGTAACATTGAGGTAAATGATGTTGTTGACCCCCCCCCACAACAGATTTCATGTCCCCACAATGGCTTGTGAATGATGGACGAGTCATTAAGACTGAAAGAAAGACTTTATTAAAGACAGAGTCAGGTTAAGTGTGTATTGCCTCTCAGCGTAACCTTGACATCACACTGAGGCTCGAGTGCAGCTGATTGCTTACAGAAAACACTCATCAGTCGGGAGGAGTGACCTTGCCGTGGCATAATGACACTTTGTGAAGAGGCAGGTGGTGCGAGGAGGACCCACTCCTGACAGCTGCTCTGTGCTCCTGCTACGACGTTATTCTGATTATCTTCAGAGCGTATCTTTTGTACATCAGTCATGGCAGGACAGGACAAGAAGGCATTTAAGTCTCACGTGGACAAGACAGCAGCAATTACCAATAACGGAGAAGCCATTAAACGGCCATTTAGAGCAAAGTCTATGTTAGGTCAACAGAGTTTTTCTGATTACCTTTAATGGAGTCTCAGGTTCGCACATCCTGTCTCAAAGTGCAGGATTCATCGAGGTTCGTCATACAAGTGTCTCACCTGCCAAAGCATCACAATAATAAGCTAGATTTTTCCATTAGTGCTGAGCACTTTAGCTTTCTGCTCATGCTGACCTGATTTGATTCAGTCATGCAATTAACTCACTTAAGACGGACGTCTCACCTCAGCAGAAAATATTTTCTGCCCTCAAAATATGCTTTGTGATGTAAAAGAATGGGCCGCTTGTGTTGTAGATGTCACTCAATTATTATTAAGTGACCTTGATGTTGATTTTTAAGAAAAGGCTGCAAGATTATCATTCATATTTCACACTAGAACTGGTTTTATTAGCATGTATTTTATTTTAATCATGTTTTAGTCAAGTGGGATTTTCATTTAGTTGATTTTTCACTATTTTTCAACTATTTTTTACACCAGTTATATTACAGGGATATTCAGTAATGAATATATTTCACATACATAATGAGAAATACTGTTTAAAGTTTAAAGTTAGAAAATTCTATAGCTCTATAGTTAGAAAGTTACATTTGAAAGTTTATTAAAGATGCTGCCATGAGTTTAATCACTGCAAATTGATGTCTGATTTCAAAGTATTAATTGGATTTTTATAAAACAATGTAAAATTATAATATATCACTGTAATACAACTGCTGTCTCCACTAAAATAGAATTTATTTAAATAATACTGAGCAAACAAATTGTTATAAACATTCAGCCATACTTTTAGACTTGTTATAATATTATACAGACATCATACAGTTTCTAAGCTGGTTGGTCTGAGTTGGTTAAAGCTGTATTAATGTTTAATTTATCTAGCACTGATATTTGCTTTGGTGTAAAATGTGAGAATGTGTTTGTTGGTGATGTTTGTATGGCAGGTGTCAGTATTCTCATTCTGAGTGCTGCACCTCATCTGCTATACTGCTGAGTTGTATTCTTTGAAGCTCATATCATTGACTACTTCCTCCCACAGGCATTGCCATAGCCAGTGCTCTCATTGATACCTCACAGCAGAGGGCCGGCGACTTCAAAGACAAGGGCTTGAGTCTTAAGAGCCGCAAACAGCAGCACACAATGCACCAGGGAACCTGCGTTTGAACCAGCCGACCGAACTCACCTGAATGCCCTGGTGATTCTTCTCACTGTCTTCTTCTTGTTCTTTCGCTCTCCGCCTCTAGAAAGAGATGGTGTTGAAGCTCTTGAGGTGTAAGTCACAGCGGAGAGTTAAGACATTTGTAGTCTGTGTGTGGTTCCTCCTGAATGTCATGCTCCATAGTGGAGAACATTTTCCCTCAGTATTGCTGGAACCTCAGTAGAGGACATCTGTGTTTCAATTGCGCCCGCTGGGTTTTCGTTCCGACAGCTGTTTCTTAAAGGGGAGGGGGATGTGTTTAAATTAACTCACTCAGACCTAAATTCACACCAGAATTAGTTCATTCAAAAGTATTTGTAAAAAGTATTTCACTTCTGCCAATCTTTTGTCCCGGCAATTATTAAAATGTCCTCTTGGGTTGATGACTTGCTAATTAACATTAGCTGTGTTTTGAGTCATCGTCCATAACTGATGTTTGTGTCTTAAATTATTTAAAGATGGTGTGGAATTTCTGTGCAACTAGCATTACCAAATATAACTCCTAAAAAAAGACTTATTTCAAAAGGTTTTCCTGAAAGCAACCTTTTTCTGCAGTTGGTCAGATGGTTACGCTCTAAACTCACATTATCGGTTAAGCTACAAACTACAAACAAGCTTTCTCACAAGCTACAATGTTTTGATAGTGTTACAGTGTTTATATGGTTTGAGGGCCTCCAGCTACATTTCAGCTTATTAACAGCTTTCCTTAAGCTAGGGATAAGATAAGAAATATTCGTACATCAAAAAATTGCACACATTACTTTCCAGTGATACATATAGCCACAAAGGTGAACGCCAGAGGGGTTTGTAACCATGTGGTTGTTTTATTTTACCATGAGCTAACACTGAATATCAGACTGAATTATTGTATTGCAACATGATCAACAGATCCAGCAACGGTTTGTCTGTGAGCCTCAACTAAAGTGGACTTTGTCATTGTGGTTCCGTCAGCAGAAATGTGTAATTTGTTGGTGTTGGTTATAGAATTGTCAGAATACATTTGCAATGTAATATACTGTATCTGTCTATGTCTTAACTTAGTGTTGCTTGACATGTTTATAAAGCCAAGGAACATTTTGCCTGTATTTGAAAATGCGTTGTTATATTGTTTTGATTTGTTTCCAATTTTTGTCCAGATAGTCATAACATATATGTAAAAACTAAAAAATATGTCTCATGCACATTGATTAATAGTATGTTAATACCAGCCCCATAAAGGGTTACGTCTGTATTATGTGAAGTTGTTTTGTGTTGTATTTTTTCATAATTTTATTCACACCCAAAATTTGTGACATTTCTGTATTTTATCAGAACTTTAAAGCGTTACGCTTTATTTTATAGTCTTGTCTAGTCATTTTTTTTTGGAACCTAAACAGTTTTTTTACAATATAAAACTTAACATCCACCTGTCCTAGAATTGACTGAATATGTTTCAGTATTTTTCAAAGGTTTCAGTTCAAATTCAAATTTAAATTTGGCTAAAATTAATATGCAGTGGATGACAAGATGTTATACCTCAGATGTCTTCAGAAAAAGGTACCCTGCCAACTCTGCAGTTTATGTTTCATGCGTAGAAGACAAATGATTTTGGTTTAACATGAATCTAATGTATTTATTGCTCTTTGGGATGTAAGCTCATTTGCACTGTAATAGGCCACGTAAGTGCAATGTTACTGCACTACGAAAACAAAATCTTTGTGTTGTCTCTTAATTTTTAAAGCATTTATGTTTTAATTTATTTCTTATTTGCATACTTGAGTCATAACCTATGAGAAGGTGACATCAAATGTGTACATGTATAAATGTTAAGGAGCTTTTTAGTAGACTGCGTTTTCAAATAATGTACCTTATACAAAATCAAAGAGCAGCCAAAGAAAGTTTCTTCATGTTTATGTAAAAATAAAAAATTTGCTAAATCTGTTTTTTTTGAAGTTTTCTTATTGAAACTTCTTGTGAAATTTTACCCTAGATTTGAATCATTAGATGCAGAGAGTGTCCAGTTAGGTTCCCCTGCACAAATCAGTTATACTTTGTGGATTTCCAGTCCTTTATTTTCCAGCAAACTATCTACATTTAAGCCAGTTCAAATGTGTTCACATAAAAAATAGATTCAGAAAGTAGGATTCAATATTTCACATGATGGTTTAATGGTTTAAAAAACTGGTTGCTGTATTGATTTTCCAATTAAAAAGGAAATCGCATATGTTGGTAATTAGGTGCTGTTGCCACAGGTGTTAAATGAAACTGTGTATATTTGATTCATACATCAGTGATTTAAATGACTATTTCACTTAGTTCTCAGCACGATAGCCGGCAGTTGTTTAAATGTTCTACTAGCAGAAGTTGTTATTGGCTCATTTCTCACTTTGGCTCAAGCCCCAATAAGTTGCACATAAAAGGAAACCTTCCATTTTGACCTTATTGCTGGTCTTATTGGTCTTACAGCCATTTGTTGTGCTTTGGTCTGTTATCTCGGTTAGTAGATTTAAGTGTTAAGCAAAGATTTATTTTAAATGTACAATTTTATCTTTTTTTTACCACAATATGATCAAAATAAACAAAATATAAACAAATATTGCTAACACGATAACTCTAATAATAAATTTAATTAAACTACATTTTAGCAGTCATAAAGTAAATGGAAAGAAACCAGGGATAAAGATGGTTACTATATATTTTAATGTACAAAATTTAAAATGTATGTTTTGTATTAATTTGTGACTTTTTGTGATTTGTCTCACTTGACACTGTCTGCTGTGACTCAGTTTTTCTCTGACCACACTGCTCATGTGGTCAGAATGCCTCCATCTTTACTCCACTTACGTCTTGTAATTGTTGTCATGTTACTGTAATTGACCAATCATGATGCAGTCAGATTACAAAGACTGCATTTGTTACTGGGTCACATGTATCCACATTGTGAGATGACTAACCTGAGCTAAATGTTCAGACCATTATTGTGTCGTCAATGATGTCATTAGTCATCGGTTTGTTATTATGAGTCATGATGATCCATTTGGTCTGTTAATGATGACATGATTATGTTTGGTGAGGAAGAGAGTGACACAGCTATTGAAATTATTATCATGCATCTGTATTGAAAATTAAGTCAGAATAACAGGCTACTCTGAATTCTGGCATTTTGTAAATTCGTCTTTATGCCTGTGTGTATGTACTGCTCACAAGATGCTTTAACCAAAAAAAATTAAAAATTATGCTTTGCAATTGATTCACTGCCAAATGTGTATCAGTAAGTTAAGTTCTTGCACAATCTGTTGCATTCCCATAAATGTCTTACTTTTACTGGGCGTTTTAATGGGTATACTGGACATTAATAATATGTGGTCTTAACTTAAAACAAAGACACACAACTACTGGATTTTAGATTAGAGTAACTGCCCAAAAAGTGCAAAGCAAAAATCAGTTTTTTTATCCTTAGCCCTTTAGAAAAATAGATTCTTATTTTCAATCCTCAGCACTGAGTGTTGAAACCTGCCAGTCTGACATCTGAACATACACCAAAACGTTGCATATCAAAGAAAATTTTCTTACATAAATATTGTCCCTCATATTGCCAGACATAAACTTTGCCTCAAGACACTGTTCAGACTTGCATGAGGTGGATGTTCATTATTGGAAGGTTATGGCTGCAGTATGAATTTGGTGTTGGGGGGCTGCTGTGTTAAAAGATAGCTGTTTTCCCCACTGATGTGTTTTAGGACCCTGCATGCCTGAGGCACCAGGTCCTTGACTCCACACAACAATATGAGCTATACTGCCATGTATCGCAATGCTAATGTAATAGTTTTATTTCATGCTTATTACACTCCCTAAAGCTATGCACACAGCCTTTGTAAATATTCCAGGTTATGTGCATATCTGTGAGGGCATATTTAATTATTAGGTGAATATTTAAAGACTTTACATGTATTAAAAATTTTAGTTTAGAGAAAATAAAGTTTAGTAAGAGAAGAGAAATCTGCTAAACATACAACATGAGAAATTATTTTGAAAATGAAACTCAATTTTTTTTATTAAACCTGTACATATTTGATTAAAGGAGTGGTTTACTCAAAAATATGAAATTCTGTCAGCGCTTATTCTCTACCTTATGCAAACTACAGTGACTTTCTTAAAGCTTATCTGAGCTGTTTTCCTGCATTGAAGGAACGGTAAAAGGGAACAGGGGCTGTCAAGCTCCAAAACTAATCTGTCCAATGCACCATCAATATCTTGTAAAAAAAAAAGAAATATGATCAATGTACTATCCTCATGTCAACATATGGTGAAAAAGACTAAAATGTAGAAAGTCTACAAAGTCTTGCTTGATGGTCACACATAAAATAACCCAGGAACAACCTTTGAACTGGTAAAGTATGATGCTATCAGTTGAGCTACAAAACAAAAGTTTGGAACACAGAGCTACAAAAAAGTTGGTTTGGTCAGAGAAAATGGATATTATTTGTTTATATCCAGAGTGGTTGACAAATTTCAATGTACAATAAAGCCTTATGTTGAGTGTAGAACACAAATCAGATAATGGCAACTTTTAGTATATATTTTTGCTTAGGTATTTTTACTTTCTGGATTTATGTTTTTCTTGACCAGACTGTTTTATTGAATGACCAAACATACATATCTGTGTTTGTTGTCTGAACCAGATTTTGGGAATGACATAGATTTATCTTTTCTCTGGCTGGTCTGGTCAATGAACTGTCAAAGTCTGAAGTCAGTCTAATTCTGCACATTCAGCTGTTGGTTATTTGGTCAGTATTGAAACACAGCATTGAGGTTATCAAGAAGTTTATTACAATAGTTTCTAATGTTGTTACAATGCTTTAGAACAGTTTGCTAGCTCTGTTCTTCTTTGATATAAAAAGTTACATCCTGCTTCTCTTGTACCTGTGCAGCCCCAGCAGTTGTGAATTTGAGATTGTGCCAGTTTATGTAATCACCGAGTTTATGTTTATTCTTTGCCTCCATGTAGTTCTTAATCAGACGAGGGGTTAAAACTTCTTTATAAACGTGAACATCTGATATGAAACCTGTGAACATTTCACCATACCCTCCAGTATATGATGACTGACGCTGACCAAGAATTATTCTGGGAGCCCCTTTGAAAGCTTCCTTAGAGCCCACTGTCTTTTTAATGCTGGGTACTCCATTGACAAACACCTGCCCCAGACCGGTAGTGGCATCCCAGGTGGCACAGATCGGGTTCCATTGATTTGTATGGAATGTCAGCCCTTTAAATTCAGCTTGGGCATTATGAATATTCAGTTGGTAAAATCTTTTAGGTGACCAAGATATTGTAAAGTCATTTACGTAAGTTGGTGTGGCCAGAGAAAACGGACATTGGATGTAACTCGCGTCGTCAGTGTAAAACCGCAGACACACAGTGATTCCAGAAAAATCTGCTGTTTCGTTGGGGTGAAGCTGCACATGGGTTTCAGCAGCCAGATCTGGGAAAGTGATGACCTTCTCCCTTAAACACCTTCTAACTGCCTTCTGCTCTATTAATGAAACAAGACATGCATATTTAAGACAAACATAAAGGAGACTGCATTGGTTTTATTAATTAGCTGATCTCAGCTTTGGCACTATATTTATGGTACTCACGAGCCAATGCCAGGCTGCAGCAGAGGAGGAAGAACATGCAACATGCCAGTTTCCTCATGGTTCTCCTGAGTTGAGTTTCACAGATGTACCTGGGCTGTTTTTATACTGCACTACTGCCATGAGGACATAGCATGTTACTGTTGATTCAGCAATTCACTTGCATAGATAAACACGCACTGACCCACTTTTCTTTTGGGAAAGGCAGTTTATATTAGCACAAAGTCATTTACATGTAAAGTGTACAATGGTAATGAAACATATTTGTATTTCTAAAAT
The DNA here is from genome assembly GCA_036877545.1 of Yasuhikotakia modesta. NCBI lineage: Eukaryota > Metazoa > Chordata > Actinopteri > Cypriniformes > Botiidae > Yasuhikotakia > Yasuhikotakia modesta. The sequence continues at coordinate 84,387 of JBAJNP010000327.1, forward strand.
AAAAGTTGAAATGTTAAGTAATGATTGATTTATCATTTATTGTTATTGTAAGTTCAACACTTGTTAGTGTATAGTGTTTTTCATAACTAGTGTATAAAAAGAAGAAACATAAATAAATTAAAAAGAAGAAACTAAATAAATCCAATTCATTTGAAGCCTTATGCTTCCTACAATGTGTTCTTAACTATATATCTGCACAATAAATGACAACAAATAACATTGAATGAGTCAACATTTTTAATCATTTTCATAGAATACTTTTTTTTTACATTTTCACAAGCTAAGAAGAAATGTGAAAGTTTGTGGAGTCGTCTTATGTTTGAATTGAGAATAATAAATGCTCTGGAGCAATGTGACGTGTATGTAGACAAATATATATTTTTACAATATGGGATTCTTACTGTTTAACTCCCAGAACTTTCACAGCTGTTATATTTTGCATCCTAGATTTTAATGCCATGACCAAATACAGCACAGCACTGAACCACAGTGAAGGATGCCCACACACAGTCCATCATACACTGTCTAATGGCCTTTATTGCATTTATCACTCATGCTTGTTTTTAATTGTTCATACTTTTAAAGTTACTGCACTGCTTACTAGCAGAAACAACATTACAATAAATAAACCCATAATGAAAAAGATACAAAAATAAGATAATTTCTTTCTTTTTGGCTTACCATAAAACAACACCGTCATGTTAATAAGTAAATAAATGGCTGCTGTATGATTCCTTCATTTGGGATATTACAGAACAGCGATACGTCTTTAATTTGTACTGTAACCTATCTAAACAAAAATATATACTGTATATAGTTACTGTGAAAAGCAATAAATCTCATCCAATATGATAATACATTGTACAACCAGATCCCAATTTAAATATGGCAGGATCTTTGAACATATATCATTTGGACGTATATATCAGTGTGTGTGTGTGTTTTGAAGCATTTAAAATGTCCTGTAAATAACATAAGTAGAACAATACATTTTATGCCACATGAACAAAATCAGCATGTCATAGGTTATTTCGATGTGCATCACTGATAGATTAAATGTACTGTACATGCCTCATAGTTGTGTCTGTGTTTTTCAGGTAATTTATATGGATCTTATGGATCACGGATACTGACCCTTTCAGAAACTTTTGTATAGATGTACAGTACAAAAATGGCTATATAATACATATATGACTCCTCGACTTTCATTTGGGGCAAAGTATGAAATCCTTGTCCAAGCAACATCATAAAGGCAATATGAATATACACTCAATAGATATATGGATGCCGATTTAGCCTGGTGAGTGATGGTGTAATTTACAGACACTTTTATGATATGTGTATTTGTAATGTGGTTTGACTAAGTGAAATGTTGTCAGTTTACCTAAACCAATTCCGTTTTCTAGCCCTGGCCCATTTTTGCACTGTAAATATGGCATCAGGGTTTTGAAACCCCAGTTCTATTGACATAATCATTCAAACAAGCCACGACATTAAGTCTTCCTCCACAGTCCACCCACCTGACATACAAACAACAAACATACAGTACAAACATTCTCACACACGCACATGCGCACACACATACATACATGCAAACACACACACAGGAGCAAAATAGGCTCCTATACACTTTCAGATAAGATACGTTCCTGCAGGTCTACAGACTGGAAACTCTGGGTCAGTAAACTTCTCTCCAAACCCTCTTATCAATAGCAAATAATACCTTGGAATATTGGAAATGTTATGAAAATGTTACTTGTTGATATGTTTGACCTACAGATGTGTAATGACTACCACGGATAAGAAGCATTTAGTGAGAATCAAATTTTCACTAAACTTAAAAAAGTACAAGACATTTTATGCAAAAAAACAGTGAGCACATCTTAAAAATGACAAACGTGCTATAATATCTTGGTCTTGAGCTCTGTGTGACGTGTGAGGCAGTGAGCAACAGATGGTGTATCTGTAAGTGCACATGTATGCATACACAGATTCAGCTCTACTGCTGAGACAGTCCACACCGGTTCCCACCCTGAACACACCAGAGGCTGTGAAGATGCTAAACTTCGCATGTAAATGCTTCAATGATTTCTCACACTTCTATCTCATCTTCCGATGCAAAATCAAACGACGAGACGGAAACATACATCAAGATCACTTGGTTTTGTTGCATCAACACGCTATCAACAAAAGCTTTCAAAAACCAGAACCAATAAAACAGTGAGAGAGGAAGGGAGGAACAAAGAGAGAGAGAGAGATTACAGAGTACAACAGACAAGGAACAGCAATCAACTTTATACAATTTGTAACTGTCCATTATTTATGTTCTCAGGAGGCTACAACACCACTGCTGTGAGAACGCAGTGCAAACAGGTAACCAGCATGAGCAGCAGAGAGTTAAGGACTGATGGAGAGGCCTGCAGAATGCAGGAGTTCCTGGAGATGGTATTGGAGGAACTGGGGTCATCGATCTGGGGGTCCTTGAAACATAACAGAGAATAGGCAAAAAAGAGGAGATAAGTGTTTTTTCACCAGTCATGGACACACAAGTCAGAAAGTTCAGATTTTATAAAAATGATACAAACTGTATAAAACCGATTTGTGGAAAGAGTTCCGTCTTGATTTACCTTGAACTTTTAAGGTTTAAGCGTCTCAAACTGAGGCGTTTAAGAACAGTCATGTCTTTAGAGACCCATAGTATTTTCACCTTGCAAACACACCTACTTATGAAGTAATACACTACAGAAGTGTCTGACAGTGGAGCTGAACACACATTTTCATTTTATATGAAAAACACAAAATACCATTATGTCAGAGTTACACCTCAAATGGGTTCAAGTGTCTTTGCGCTTTGATTCTGCAGTAAAATGGTACAGTCTGCTAAAAACTCCTCCTCATTTCTGTCCTCACTGCTGTTTGGACAGGCTGTTGCTACACTAAATGTCATTCTAGCATATAATGTTGCTTTTATTATGTACAATGACATTTAGTGAACTTTAAAAGGCAAAAGATAAGCAACATTCACATTTCAGTATCGCCTACCGCAAAGATCATGTGCAAACTGGCCCTCTAGGGCTGGGTCAAAAGTCAACCAGGACTTTCCAAAGGGATCAAAGGGCCTTGAGATAATTACTGGTCTGTCTCTGTTTACTTATGTATTCATTTAATTTTATAATGTATTCTTTCAATAGCAGTTTCTCTGTATTTTTTCTCTGTATTTTTCGCCACTCTTTTCGTGCCCTTTTACACTGAATGTTAAATTTGAACATACTTACCACACATAACACATCGATCGTGTTGTTTGTCTTTAGTTTTTGAGCCTAGAAATAAAAAGAATAAAACAAAGATCTTTTAGTCAAGCGTGTGATACAGATGATAACACATTCAGATGCAGGTAAACACATTCACATGCAGGTAAACATTCATGGAAGTCTCTGCCAGAGATTTCTGCTGCTGTGCTCAGCCACCCAATTCTGCAACATTTTATGTGTGCATGATTTTATGGGCAATGATTTACACTGCATAATCTGTGCCAGAATGCTCATAATGCTGTGTATTACAACCCTTTTACTGCCGTTAATTGAATTATATAAGTGTGCTTTATAATGCCGTTAACAAGATTAAAATGTATTGTGAGGCAGCAGTCAGAAGGAGTGTTAGTATGTAAGTGTGTATGTAAGTTTATAATATATTAATCTTAATAACAGGTGGGCTACGGCAAGATTTTCATTACCACTTTATGTTTCACAGAACAGATGATAACATTTTGCGATTTTGCAGCCTTAGACAATTTAGTGTGGATTTTAATAATTTGATCTCACTTTATTCTTTTGTGTGTGTGCGCTTGTTGTCTAAGCATATATGTGTGTCTAAGAAAGCGAGAAATAGTGGTGATATAAGACTCCTGATGACAGTATAATAAATGAATTCCTGTGTGTGTTGACAGTGCGGTAGCCTTATGAAGCTGGGCAACTTAAATCTGAGGCAGATCTGAGGTGTGATAAAGCAAAGCCTTGGCCAGCATAGACCATAATAAACAACCACATCTATGGACCAGCAAGAAAACAGATCTGAGGTTTAATATCAATGATTAATTTCTCCCTGAGAGGTCCTACCACCATCGCTGCCTAAACATTTTTAAAATTGAAGAAATAAACCAATGAGAAATAAGTGTAATGCTCAGAACTAGCTGGATAATTGTTCTTTGTGCATATCAAGTGCTATTTTAATTATACTGAAACGAACCCGCTCTTAAAGTGCAAGATATGACACTAACAGAAAAAAGAAAAAAATGTAAAAAGCGAGAACAAAACTCACAAAATGGGCCCTTAATCTCACAGCAGCACTTGACAGTGCACTAGAAAGAAAGTTTCTAACTTTTATTTTATATTTAGAACAAAGGTTCACACTAAACACACAGATCCCTGTTGTAAAAATATAACATAGCATTAAATAACTTCAACTGAACAGAAAGGCGAGGGGTACTAATGGCACTATACATTTGACTTAAAATAGTGTAGCGTGACACATGTAACAGACAGGGAGTTAATGGGGCATTAATAGGGCGTTTGTATACTGGAATACTCTTGCTAGTTTTCCTGAAGGTCAGTTGTGTGTGCTGGGATCATTTGTAAGTGATGAAGAAAGACTGGCAGGCATATCCCATGAGTCTCTCTGTTCACTCTTGCCCTCTTTTCTACTCCTCATTTTCACAGCTGCTCTCTCTCTCAGTGGACAGTATTTAGCAGAAACATGTCAACTCATTAACTTTTACTCTCCTGACAAAATAACTGCTGCTGGGCTATAAGTGAATATAATATATGTGAATATAATACAGTTATTAAGGACATTGATAAGTAAATAAAACATTTAAATATGTCCTATTAGGACAATAGTATTTATTTAATGTATATTTTTGGTCTTTATAGCTTTTTTTTTTACAGTAAAATAGAGAGATGACCAGAAGCTATGGGATGAGAGACAGGAATTTATGAGCTGGGAAAAGACTGTGAGTGAACTGCACAACATGTGAACAAACAGTCCACTGGGCCACTGGCACCAACAGAACAAGAATATTTTTTACAGAAAATATAATGTCTCCTATTGTACATAAGATCCTAATGTTCTAATATGTAATTTATATAGTTCTAACACACTTGGATCACAAACACACAGGATCTCTTCCTTAAACATTGTGCACACACACGTTACACAAAGACATACACCAAACACTCACCCATCCACAATACACATGTAGAACTTATGCATATGTCACACTGACCTGCAGACTTCCACAAAAGTGGTAGAGGGAGTTATCAGCAGGGCTAAGGTGGTTGATGTGGGTGGCCGGCTCTATAGCGTTGGGTGATCTGTCTCTGTCTCTGGCCCTCAGGGATGGTGTAGTCATTGAGGTGGTTGTTTGTACTGGAGGCATCGGCTGCCACACACTCACATCTGTCCCGTTTCCAAACGCCTGGATCGCATTACCTGCCAAAACACAGCAGCAAGTTTCCACTTTATACTCAGAGATGCAGAGAGACACAATTAAAGCCTAAATGTCTGCTGTCATGGGCCCAACTAGACTGACTTAGGAGATATTTAGGAGATACAATAGTGTTTATGAACAATAAATGATGGCTTTAAATGAAAACTTAATATAAATATGTGCTTAAATGTACATGTTCTCTTTCTACTTGGCAACTGGAAAGATACATTGTAAAAAAACTTACTCTCTCTCACACATGAAAAGAATCAGCTTGGTAAATATATGTTTTAGGTATTTAGACAGATGTTTAATTTTTTAGATTCATAATTACTAAAACTAAAAAGACCGGACAGTGTGCAATAAAAAGACCAGCCATGTACCTGTATATGTATGAGTGAATGACTGCAAGGACAGTTACTAGTAACTATTAATCCTAAATTATCAGCAAAAACAAAGTTAATATATAATGTGCTGTTTGATTTGGCAGCTCAGCGCCTCTATTTACAGCTCTGCACATGAAAGACTGGAAATTACAGTTAAACTCTATTTACCTCTTCACCCAAAAACCTTTCCCAGAACTGGAAACAAGCTCCCTCATTATATCAGCCTCTGACAGACTCCACTGAAGCAGTGCATATGTTACACTGCTCAGCACACAAGCCCATATCTTTGTAGACTCCATATTGTAGAACATTGTAAGAATATGTTCATACATTACAGATAAAGTTCTACTTCTGTGGTTGTTTTACATTGTAACTTTGTGTCTAACTTTGTGCCTTTTTGCTGTATTTTTTTCTCCATGGGTTGCTTAAAGGCAGGGTTCACATTTTGATAGCAATCACTTAGTAGTCAATATAAATAAATATCTTCTGTGGAAGGTTCAAGGCCATAAGAAGTTCATCCAATCATTGCATTCAGTCTAAAGGATGTCCTACTAGCATGTCAAAATATGTATACGTTCATTTGTTGATGGAGGCGAGGAGCGTGGATCCACTGGTTTCAAACCTAGCTTGCTAGCCTCGAAATTGTCTACCCGACCTTTGAACTTGATGTGACCTACAGTAAGCTCTGAATTGAACATCTCTGCCTCTCCACTATCTTTAACAGCTTTAGATATCTGGGGGTTTCTGCTGTTGTTGTTTTTGTAGTTTCTGGTCTGTATTGTGCCTACGTTTCAATGTCTGATTCACTCTTACTCACTCTCTTTCATCACTGTCTTCCCTTGTGATTTTCTTACAAACAGTCTATAGTTTACCCCTCTAATGTTATCATACTACGACTGAAATTGAGAAACAGACACTTGATGAATGTTTGTGCTATTTTTAAACTCTTTCTCCATCTCTAGGAAATACTGGAAAAGACCCACAAGGCTCTGAGCGCTTTGATCATTATTGTGAGTTCTCTGAGACCTGACACATTTCCTTCCCACAGATTCATATAGTTTCCTCACATGTGCATGTTTTGTAATGATTCATGTTCTCACGATCCAGACTCCACTACATCAGCTGATGTCTGGAGACCTTCATATCTACAAGGTTTTAGGTTGAAAAGATAGGAAACTGAAGATTTCTGGCATAAAGATGTTTTATGATGAAATACAAACTTAAATATTTCTGTTTGTATATATATATATATATATATATATATATATTTTTTTTTTTTTTTTTATGGTGGGCTATTTGTTCAGATGTAAGTGTCAGATGACGAAACACCCAAACAGCCGTATCTACTGTTTAGGTAACACAACAGTTTGAGTATTGCATCAAACTTTACACACAAGGGTTCAACACAAGGCTGTACTATTTAATGTTGCCTCTTCTACACAGTTATGCTGTTGTAACTACGCTCTGTTTTGCACAAGTCTGTTCTGAGGATGATGCTTTCAAGGGCAGACAGACACATAGCGCTCAGGGGCTTGTGTGTAGGGTGTGAAGGCCAAAGCGCTTCGTCATAGCCTCCAAAACACCCAGATACTGACGGCGCTGAGAACAAACCCCAGAACTGTCAGGATGCCTTAACACTGAAATCCCCTAATGAGACACGAGAGAATGAGGTAATGAGAAAGAGAGAGACAGTGTTGGAAAGTGTAAGAAAAAAAGAAACCTAATACAACATAGAAGCAGTTTAACCCAGTTTAACCTCCTGAAAAGTGTCCTTCAGCATCGTCTTAAAGCCCTCGGTGCAAAAAGAATAAAAATCTAATTTGTCACTGCTCACAGATACGGTCTGCCCACAGTGAATCAGACCTTCCTAGCTCCCAGTTGCACTTGCCTAGAAGTCTAGATTTAGCAAATAATGAAATAATAAAAAACCATATGTTGTTTTGAATGGCAATGTTTTAAAAAAGGAGTGTTTAATGCTGATCTTGTTTATTAGATTTATATTGTAGAGTATAAATCTAATAAACCCTAATAAAACACTAATAAAATTATGGTCTGGCTGTGCAAAACCTTTAGGCACAATCTTTTGGCAGCTCCTACTGTTACCACTGGTGGCAGATCTTTCTATGTTAAGAAATAAAAACAACAACCAGGAAATATTGTTTTGGTGGGATAACGTTAGGCAACCAAAAACAGGTGTCAGGGGCCCTAATGATTAGCTTAGCCTGTTTAATGATGGTGTTAGCATTCCGCATTTTTAAAACTGTCAGTGTTTGTTGCATGCCTAAGGTTTCCTAAGGCCCCTGACAGTCTGAGGCCCAGGGCCACTAGTCCCACTCGCCCCACCTATAATTTACCCATAATCCAGTTAAGTGTGTAACAGAACATGATATTAGTAGTAGGCGTGACTTGACTGAAGAAATGCAGACTTGTGATTGCACCATTGCTGCCACTGCATTTCTACAATAATCCAGGCTGAATCCTGCATGTATCTTTCCAGACTATCTGCTTACTAGAGCAACACTGTCCATTTATTTTGCACTGCTAGGCCTTTAGAATCCTCCCTGAAAACTTGCCCATCACTGCTGTTACCTCTATGTCTTCACTCTGAGATGACTGGAACAAAAGAAAACACACGGTGCAATCAAGGAAGTGTAGCGAGTGAGAGATATTGCAGGTGAAAGGGGAGAGAGAGAAGTGTACATAACAGGAAGATGGAAGAGGCTTTTTAGAGGCAGAGGAAAACATGGACTGACAGCTAAAAGCCTTAGAAAACAACTTGCTGGAGTATGAAAAGATGAACAGAACACACCGGATCAGGAAAACAAGACAAATGGACAGTTAGAGAATCAGTATGGATGAAACAGAGTGGCAAACAAAAAAGAGATAAAAGCCAAAAGATTATATGAGAGATTGATCTGTCTGGCTGTTCTCAAATCTTTCTGTAAAACATGCACACTGGATCTGGGGGACAAATTTGAAGATATAGTCACAATGATTTAGCTGCCGTTTTAAGCAGTGTAATGCTTTATTTGCCAGTTGTGAGTATAAGAGCGCTAAAACAGAGATTTATCAATATATTATCACATGGCTGAATATATATACACTTAACCTTTCCATACTCCCACTGTATGGCTGATAACAGAGATCTTGGATTGCGTTTGTTGTTGTCATGGTAACACAAGCATTATCAGCCTATATGAGTTACCTGAGTATGAGTTTACCTATTCTTTACTTTGCTAACTGTGCTGAGATTTCAGGGCCATAAATGGTTTGTACTTGTGCTGTGCTGAAACTCGTTCAAGAGGAAATTCAACCATAACCGTTCCTTAACGTTCTTAGAACCGTTTAACCCAATGGTGGAACAGCGAATGTCACAAAGCAGGGAGTAAAGGAACAGGAACTCACGCAGACAGGTGTTATCAGTGAAGAACTCTGTGAATCTGTCGCATTCCTCTTTGCTGTTGCCGCTGCTGCTGCAGTCACAGAACGGAGACACGCTGATTTTAGGGGAACGCAGATAATTGGGGGTCATCACAGTACCTGAAACACAAAAAGACTGCTTTAAAATTTAGAGCATCAAATCTGTATTGAAGAAGGATTTGTTTAAAGTAGGAGTTTCTGTTTTGGAATAACTTTGAACTTTAAAACATTAACTTGTCATCTTAAATTAGGGGTTATGACATTCCTGCCGAGCTGTTTTAAAAGAGTTATTTGGAAACAGGCTGCCTCATAAAAATGGTTCTGTCAGGCTGTGACAGTGTTAGCCTACAGAGAAACACAAACCCCCACTGATAGAACAACAACAGCAGCTAATCACAGATTAATAGCTGCACTGCTGTATTCCCCAGTGTCCAGCTGCTGTTTCTGTGTGCTGCACAGACAACTGCAGAAACACATCAAAGCGCACAGAAGACTCGGTAAGATCCAGAGAAAATAACGTGTATGTAAGTTGTATGTAAGTGCTAAAGCAGACAGTGGCCATCACTTTTTAGCAGTCTTGGTTCTAAAAGTATTAATTAGTTTGTTTGCTCAATCAATTAACCAGCAAATAACTGAATATGAAAAGACAGAAAATGCTTAAATAAAATACTTTACCCCTTTAATGTCCTGAGTTATTAATGTAATTGTTTAAAGGAGATATGTAATACTACGAACCAAAGATAGTTTATGAGGCTCCTTTCAAGAAACACTGTGTATGACATAATTAAATTAAAAAGAACTGTAAAATACAATATCTTCACTTTAAAATGATTATATATCATCCTCAGAGCTCAACTGTCAAAGATTTTTACATTATTGTTAAAAGTCTGTTTCTCTACAAAGAAAATTAATAGGATTTTAACTTCCAGAACCATACTGTTACACTGTTCAATAAACTGTTCCAGTGTGATTAAAATGATTGAATGATTGGTACAAGCGAGATTTGATGTACAAGGTGTGCTGGTACAGCTTTAGCAGAAATACATGAAAATATATACATGAAGTTCACAAGTTTAACCTAGTGGTTCACAAGGGCTTCAGGTCATTAGACGCTTTAGTTAGAGAAGAAACTTACCAATGAGACCAGAGTATGACAGCAAGCAATCAGCGTAGTTTTCCTTCAGACACCCAGACAGCGATCTTGGTTCTGGCTGACAGTTGGTGAAAAAATCTGCCAGGCGAGACCTAAAACACAATGTACATATAAACACATGATGAATTTCACACATTTTCCTCACATTTCCTCTGGTACAATGAGCACTACCAGCATTAGCTTTCCTGTAGCTCAACTGGTAGAGTGGGTAGAGGTTGTAGGTTCAATCCTAGTGAATGCAAGATCTGATAAAAAAAGTATACATTGAATTCACTGTACATCACTTTGGATAAAAGCATCTGCCAAATGAATAAATGTAAAGTGTAAATGTACTTTAGAACGAAACAAGTTTCCTGATGACTTAGAACATATGTTGCAAAGTTTGTGTTTAATGACAAACTGAACATAAGCACACATGCTTTTTGGTTGTGAAACATGTTGGAAGACTCTCTGCAGTCTGCTGCAGTGTTAGGAACTGAGAAGGAAAGTGTAAATTAATGTGCTGTGCCATTTCTCCAGACACATGGTGTGGAATTAGTGCGGAATCTGTGCACAAATGCACTGAAGCCCTGAGGTACAACACACTGCTAACAGCGTGTCCTAACCATACAATGCGATAAAGTGATAAAGCTTCTTCTATGTTTCACTAAGTTTTTTTGTGCTTACCAGGCATGACTAGCATCTATATATTTTAGTAGCGCATCACTGAAAACGTATTTGTTTAGAATCCTGCACCCTGCACCATTTATAATAAACTTTAAACATGGACAAGAAGAGACTGTGCAAGTTTAAAATCAGATAAGATTTATAAGAAATTTCTCTGGTTCCACAAGGGAAATCATAAAATATAAAGTATGTGTTTTTAGTTTCACACTAATTAATTCTGCAGTGTGTTGCGAGCAAGATGCAACCAAAAAAACTCAGAGCCCCTCCCCAACAGGGTAACAAGAGGCTGTGTTGTTTAAATAGCAGTGAGGAAATGCTATTTGGAAATTTATATATATACTAATATATACTATTAATATATTATATTAAACAGCAAATGACTGTCCTCCTATAGTAAGTTAAGAGACATCATAAGGACCATTTGATTTTCTTATAAAATGCACATAATCCAACAGCCGTTACACTTTTATGATACAGACATGGAAGTTGACATCTCTCTTTAAAAAGAGGATCTCTGGACAACATGTCTGTTCTGACGGGCTGTGATTTAACTCATTGCGTCTTGTCACGCCTCATTTTTGCGCATTTTGAGTGTGATTATGGGTAAACAAATCACAGGCACAAGATAAGGTGAGAGAAAGAAACAGATAAAGAGCATAAATACAGAAATAACAGACAAAGAAGTTAAATAAAGTGAGGGAGAGGGAGATTGTGTGAAAAAAATGTGCAAAATATCAGGCAACATGTAGAAAATATGTGAATTGTAAACACCTGGAGCACAAGTGCAAATATATTCCATTTATTTGTTTGGATGCTGATTAAGCACGGTCATTAGTTGTCACTCTCTTTGAGCCTAAAGATGTTTATGTGACAAAACAACATCCACAGTGTGCTAATGAATCCTTAACAAGCCATTTAGAGCACTCTGGGGTTGCCTCCCTCCTGTACAAACTGAATTTTGGGGTGTAGTTTTATTGTCAGACTTTAATAACCACTGTGATTGTCCTTGTGATGTGTTCTCCTGCCTCACCCTAATAAATCTTTATTTCCCAACAGATAAAGCTTAGCTGCTCTTGGGCAAGTGTGTCCCTAGTGGTGACAACTTGTTATTTCAGCAAGCATTTCAGATTTTTTTTATGTCTTTCAGATGAATTTCTTAGCACCTCTAAATAAATCACTTTGTACTTCCAAGTGTTCATGCACACAAGATATGTGTTGCCATAAAGTGTGGATAGGTGTGTGTGTGTAGTGCGTGAGAGAGACCAGCTGTTCTTAACTTTATGAATGTATGAATTGTACACAGTGATGTCTAATGAGCTGAGAAAATAACCTTTGGAATTTTGACTGAAGAATGTTGCATTAATATACACTAACTGCTAACATATCAGACAATTAATACACCAGTATTGAAAAACAAGAATAATTGCCAATTAATACAATAATAATCTATTGTTATTAATAATATTACTGTAATATTGCCAATTAATAATATACTGTCATTATTACTACACCTGCTAAAAAAGCCAAGTGTTTACATTGCCTTAAATAAAAAAAATAAAATTAACCAATCAGATTTTAATTGTGGTTTCTACCTGCAGATGTAATTGGTCTTGCAGGATGCCTGAAGTGCCAGGCAGTTGGGCTTTTCTTTGTCCTCATAAGAACATGCTGGAACGATGGTCTGGCGTCTGCGCTCAGAACAGGCTGACTGATCTCCCAGAGGACAGGAGCAGAACAGCATACTGTAGCTGTGCTTGGGCGGCACCTTGTCAAAGAACTGTCGCAGGGCCTTGTGACACTTGCGCTTGTTGCAGACCTCAGCTGTTGAAACCCGGCTTGTACAGGGGCTAATGTAAGCTGAACGGTATTTCTTGCAGGTGTCGTTTAGGTTGCAGGCCTTTGCTGCATTTAGGCAGTTGTTCTCCTTTGCTAGAGCTGGCTCACCTGCATAGACAGAAATACATTGTATAATACATGTTATAAATTGGTGGCACATTTCTCCAACTGGTAACGTTCTCAGAATGTTGGCTAACATTCTGTAAAACACTTTGTCAGTGTTATCAAGTTCTTGCAGTAATGTTAGAAGGTTTCCTTAGAGTTATATATAAAATATATCTCAAAAATATTATCCTTAAATAGTTACTGGAGTGTTTACAAAGGTCACAGAATTAAAAATTGTTTAAATAACTCTCACAACCAAGCATAAGTTAAATACAAGTTGTTTACATATAACACCTACAAATCTAAATGTTTTATTTCCTTAGATAAAAATATATTAATGTGAACTCTTTTTAATAATGATTTAATAGTGTTCTGAAACATAGTGACAGAAATCACCAAAATAGGTGCTTGTCTCTTTAAGAAAATCATAGAACTTGACATGAAAAATCTTGAAATGAAATGTTCTCTGTCTGTCAGTTATTCTGGGTTTGCATGTGCTGGCATGTTAGGTTATGAATATGAAAAAGTTGGTCTTGAAACAGAAAAAAATGAACTAGATAAAAATAATCAGAGAGAGAGAAAATAAAGAGAGGGAACAAACAGACAAAGAAAAAAAGGATGATGCCATCCACAGCTCTAAAACCATTGCTCCAAAAAAAAACCTTTCATTTGAATACCCCACAGTACTGACAGACATGTGAATTAATCATCTCTTTTTCTGCAGGTCTGCCCAAAAACAGAGTCTGTTTATAAGGGACCTGCTGTTTGTTTTGTTTGTTTCTTTTTCAGTCCTGTTAAACGGAACATCGCTTGTCCCTTTGGATCCCTGAAGCCTAAACAAACAGTCATCTTGGCCGAACGGCAGAGTCATCTAAGAGGCGAGTGCTGCTCCGCTCTGGCCTGTCAGCTGCAGCTAATTGCAGGCTTTCTTACACATCACACTTTTAACTAACATATGTGGATAAGCAAAACTACCTAGTGGTTTGGGTAATAATGAGAGGCAATTAAAATCAAGAGATGGGCTGTATTAGAGAGAAAGCGTATGAGCGTATACATGCATGTGTTTTGTGCATGCATGAACAGTGTATGTGTGTAAGTCTGTAAAAACTCTGCTAATGTGATGCTTGCAGTTAAGTGCGCAACTAAAGGAGCTGAGGAAGAACACTTTTGTTTTGTAACTCACACTTGATCAGATGAATCCATGTTCCATAATCAACCCTATTTGCTTTCCTAATCCAGTTTTTGTGGCTCATAGGCTGCTTTTCTCATAGCTCAACAGAGTTAATGGATTTCTTGGTAAGTCTGACTGATTGAAAAAAGTAAACAGACGCAATGAGCCAATTGTTGATGTACTGTAAGAGCGACACACTAATAAATAAACTTAAACTCTATAGCTCAGATAATTTGTTCTTGGAAGAAATTTGTTCATAATGAAATATCTGACTTTGGTATCTGAGCACGGTTTACATTACTGTTGTCATGTGAAACTTTGGAGGAAAAAAAATTATTGGGTTTATTACAGTATATGGAATTCTATGGGTATATAATATGGGTTTCATATGGGTAAATATCTGAAACTGAAAAAGCTTGATCAGATTTAAGAATTATGAAAGTAAAAAATGTTAAACATGGTGTTAACTTGTTGACAGACCTAACCAGTGTCACCAGCATAATAGTTTTATGTGGTTATCTAAGCAACTCACCAGCTAAAACATCTTGAAAGACTGTGTTAATAATGACAATAATTAGTGGAACCCTGGCAAGTAAATGTTGGATGACAGATTCAATGTGTCCTGCAGCCAATAGCAAATTAGAAACTGTAAAATGAACTACGACCATTTGACCTTCTAAGAATGATGTAAAACGACACCATCCCACTCCATCTGTTCCACGTCTGGATTGTAATTCAACACGTAAACACACACACACATCCATATCTGTGGACACACACATTTCAAGTCCATCTGCCCAGACAACATCTGCCCATTCAAGCCCTTCAGCACAGAAGTCTCCATCACTCTCTGAGTGTGTGCTTTTGTATATCTTTGTGTACACAAGTAAGACACAAATGCAATAAGTATTCATAAACAGTGTGATTTTATCAGTCAGAACATCAGTGTACAGGCATACACATATTCACCCCGCCAATCACAGCTGAGATGTAGTGTGCACATCTGTAAGATGTCAAAGAAAAAAGACAAGTTCCCTGTGCATGCAAGGCCTGCGTATGTGATGTGCCCTCTAATCCAATGCCCTGCAGCTGACAAGAATAAAACTGCTATTTTGTACCTTGATACAAGGTGCTACTGGTTATGATTTTCTATAACTGTCTGAATCCTTCACCCCTATTTGAACCCACAGTCTAAGACTGAAGAGACAGACTACGCCACACACACACACACAGACACACAGCCTTTTAAGACTATAGGATCATCTTCGCCTACCATTACATACACCTCTGTGAATTATTACACACAGAGACAGTGGCCATCTGGCCTGGTGAATAGAACAGAAACCCCTACAGTGCTTCTAATCTCTAATACAGCCTCAAATTGATTAGTGTCTCCTATTTCCTCCTCCCATTGGCTCTAATTTTCAATTAGTAGGAGAATCGGTCTGAATACAGAGCTTGTACGCCACTGGGACAAACCTGGGGTGTCCGGGTTTGCAAACCTGCAGTTACCAATTCTTATCTTAAAATTTTCAAATTTGAAATCAAAGTGAGAAGTCAGGAGTGATTTTGACTGAAACTTGCACTGAAAGTTGCTTCGGCTAAAAGCATCTGGTAGATGAACTAACGTAAATGATTGGGTGATGAGGGTTTGACCCTGACCTGCAAAATATTTTTCAAACTGCTCTAGTTAAGAGCCAAAAAACCCACAATAAAACAAAAATCCACCCTGAAAAATATGTTCAACATTTAAAAAGGCAAAGAACGTAGAAGTAATTAAAAAAAGAGAGAATTGGTTAGATAATATAATCTCACTACTTGTGTAAGGTAGTCATTAATTTAATTTTCACTTTTTCTCAGTCTTTCCCTCTTCTGTTTAAACACTTTTCTCCAGGATCAGACAACGGAGGCCTGATTAAATCCTTATAGAAGGCTCACCTGAGGGTTAATGGGAAATGTACACTGAAGCGAGGAGGGGAGGTCAGCACACTCCTCTCATACTTTATCTGGAACTGTAATGTCACCAGCGATTAGCAAAGAGGTCGAGGATTTGATTAAAACGCCACTGTGATTAGAACCTGATGTCCTCTTGAATGTGTGTGTGTGTGTGTGTGAGAGAGAGAGAGAGACTCTGTTTCTCACTCAGGTGATTGTTCTCAGTCACTGAATGACAGAAAAGTAAATGAAAACAATTACACAAACACTGAGATATTGAAATGGGACTAAATGGATGGAAACAATTAATAAACACACCAAGACTAATTGCTGATGTGTGTCTATTAGGGATGTGAATCATGAGGATTTGAATGATTTAGGTTTAAAATCGGATTCCTCTTCAGATTGAGGTTCCACATAAGGTTTCTCTGAATCATTGATTCGCTTCTCAGACTTGACTTCTTGTGCTGCGGCTCTGTAGATTCAGTCATGCAGAAAACACCATCAGAGTGTTTCATTGTGTTATCATCGACAGAACAAAGCAGATGTTTAAGAACTGTCACCAAAGTGACTGTCATGGAAATCAGTTGGTTCCAGTATTCTTATAACAAAAATAGAACCTGTTCTTGATTCCAAAAGACTTTTCCAGGTATATTGTCTCTCAACAGTCACACTTATAAACATGGTATATTGGAGATACATGTATATTATAAGAATCTATGTGTAAAGTATAAATACAAACTTGCTTTTGATGAGATGACTACAGCTTTAAAAAATGAAAACTAGTGTCTGTAATGTTTAAAAGTACTCTCACTGACCCCAATTCAAAAAACAGTAATTACTACTCATTGCAGTATAGGCATGATAGTGTATTTCACCTAATGTATTATCACAGATCATTAAAGCCCATTTGTACAGGTGAATGTTTGTTCCACAGAGAGCTCGTTGAAAAAGAGTGAATGAAGCAGAGAAGCCAAACGAATAGAAATGCTCTTTTTCTTGTTGTTTTTCTCTTTGCGGCGTTTAATAAACTCTTTTCACAAACAATCCTCCTCTGTAATAAGAGCAAATGAAACAGCAGCAGTTCTATAACTCAAGACCTCTGTAATTGATCCCTGAAGCTCTCTCTCCCTCTCTCCCTCTCTTCTCCACAGTAGGGATGGCATGGAGAAGGACATTCCTCAGAGAGACTTCATTAGGATGCATTGGATTTCTGCAGGGATTTATTATATCCCAAGGATGTGAGGAACCCCAAATTTTACATCTCATGGAAGATGGGTGTACAGTGGGTAGGTTGATAGCAGAAGCTAAAACAATGCAGGGAAAATATACAATTTGTTCATATACAAATAATCAAATGTGTACTGACTTAATTTTACAATGTATATCAACTCACAGACTTGTTCTTAAATTCAAGTGTTAGCTAGTGATAAAGATCACTTGTGTAGCCTGGAGGACCTGTGAGCAGGACAGGAACCATTTTATTTAGGGTATGTAGTTTATGCCCTACCCAGTCAAAATGGGGGATTGCTTGAGAAGATCCTACACACACACACACACACACCCTCCAGCATTAGCATCAACATCCTGCCACAGCAGTAGACACATGAGGATTCATGGGCCAGACACCGGCCCTGTACACAGACATGATCTGTGAGGCATTAATATGCAGAGGCCCCCAGTGTGTCACAGAGATATACAGTCCTTACCCCAGAGCAGTGGTGCATTGAGAGACGCTTCACTAAAACCTTCTACTACTGAGAATCATTACACCTACTGGTGTATTTGCATGAATGCATGAGATAGGACAGCTATGATCAATTTCCCATGATTGGACAGGATGAGCTACACCCTGCAAATAGAGAATGTTACTGAATAACTGTTAAGTATTTCTTATGGGTGCAAACAAGTGCCCTATTATCATTTATAGATTAAAAATGAATTTAAGTTTTAAAAGATAAAAGAAAGAAGACAAACAGGGCTGTCAATCAATACTTTCAGTTTGATATTTTTAACCAATGCACTAAATTAACAGTACTATTAAAGCGTTGTGATTTTTTTAAGAAACACAAAAAATAAGTGTTATTTATTTCATATGACTTTTGTACCAGGAAAGAGGTTGGATTGCTTCACTGTCTAATTCAGGTTATGTCTTCTGTTTTGAACGGCCACAAGAAACTTTTGAGTAACATCTCTGATCACAATGCAGCAGAAGATGCTGATTGTAAGTTCTCAGATGCTGCAGGTCTCAAAACCAACATGATTACTAGGCAGCGTGTGTAGCTGTACATAACAGTTTATCAGGCCCAGCACCAATATTACACAACTTAGAATAATTTTCCATTTCATTTGGAATCGATCAACTAAAGACAGAATGAAAGTGCATCTTTTGCCTGAGGCTTAAAAGGGCTTTAAGCCTCAGCAGTGCAATCAGCCAAAAGCAGGAACGCTTGGCTCTGATTGGGCCATTCGCATTACATCAAAACTGGCAGCACTGATAGAAGCCATCTGCTCTTGAGCTCAGAGGTTTTACCAGGAACCAATAAAATGCCAGCTAAAACTATGATTAAAACTTGTGCAGACATCAGACAGCACCAGTCATACCACAAATTTTGCTAATGTGTCACAGCCATCACCAGCCAATCATGTTTATCACTCCGCCCACTGTCTTTAGATGTCAAAGGTCACATGGAGCAAGACTCAAACTCTGTCAGGCAGAGGAACACGTGGATAAACCCCTGAGAATGTGGGAACGATGTGGGAGGGAAAATACTTAAATGACAGGCGTGTTCAAAGATGCCTACTGAGCTGTTCATAATGACAAGGATGAGTGAGAGATTGCTGTGAGAAAAGCCCTCTGGAAATGGAATATCAGTGTGACTATCAGAATTGACAGTGATTCACACTTTAAAATCATGCAAATACAGTGATCTTTCTCTGTTCCTATATAAAACTAAATGCAGGCTGTTTAGCATATCCAGAGGCTTCAGAGAGAGAGCAAAGTGGCTCTGTCAGATGAAGCAAACGCCATGTGAGCTGATATTGAACTTCAATAGAACAAAAGTCTTACATCATTACATCGTCTGACACATTCAACACCCCTTAAATGTTATTGCTGTATGAATGCTAATGAAATAAACATAGCTTAAACAACTATTCAAAGGAAATTTTGCTTCCTACCATCAAAATCCCAGAGCGACAACAGAAAAAGAAAAACTAGCAATGCCAGGGTCAGGATTCGATTCACATAAAGCACAATTCAAAGAATGTTTGCACATTGATTACCCTAAAAGTGTCTGTCAGATGTGTTCATTGAAACTACAGTACAAGAACAAAACCCATAACAAACCTTATATATAAATCATAATAAAATGAAATTATATATAATTATATAAATCAGCATCCTTTCATTTTAAATAACTATAGGAGGTGCAACAGAAGTTTGATGTGCTGCGTGCTTTGAAGTCTTCACCGATTCAGTAATGTTGCTTGTTCTCCTCTCAGTTAAGACTCTATGGTCTATTATTATCACACTGATATGATAGTTCTCTCCCATCCCTGTCATTGCTCAAAATGTCAGCTGCCAATCAAATCATGCAGAGAGAAAATGCTGCAAACTAAAGCTTTCATTCAGCATAAAAGGTTACGGCATGGATTCATAGATCTGAGAGGATTTTTATCATCTGAACTAAGGAACTCTCACATCTCACATCTGAAATATAAAAATAACCTGCCACCTACAAATGCATTTTAATGTCAAAGTTATGAGTACTTCACCAGCTGGGGTAAAATTTCAAGACCAGACAAAAATCCACCATTTAAGGTTAATAATTAATCAACAGATATTTAGATAATTGTAGGAAAAACTCTTACGACTCTGTTTAGATCTTTGGGTCATTTGGACTAGAAGGTGGTAATGCTTAAGAGATAAACATACTGTAACATTAACCACAGCAACTAACATTTTATCTATGCAGCTGCTTGCTACAGTTTAAAACTTTACATTTTTCTGAAAAAACAAACACTGTTTCCAGTCTATCTGCTTTTATAATTGGGCTGTAGTGATGCTAAATTCACAAAGTATTGTAGACTGTAGTATTGTTGATTGATGATGCTCATTTTCTAAGCGCTGTCTTTGACACTTAAAGTGCACATGACCCAGTTCTTTGGGCTTTAAGTTTTTAATTTAACATCCACAGTGCCAAAGTATGTCCTTAAGATAGATGACTACTGCTCTCTATGACTATGCTGACAGGTAAAGTTGAGGGCCATGCAACAAAAACAGTTAAGCTTGGCAGGGATATAGGAAGACAGGCATAAAAAAAGAGACTATACAGACAGAGCACCTGAAAAAAGAAAGAAAGAAAGAGAGAGAGAGAGAGAGAGAGAGAGAGAAAGAAGGAAAGAAAGGTGAAAGAGGGTGTTTCACTGTTTCTAATCTAATTGGAGGAGATGTGGGGTCCCTGGAGAATGTGTGTCTATTCTCAAAGTAACAACAAACAACCCTGCAAAGACATTTTTCACATCTGAAACCTCTGCGTGTCGCTTTCTCCTGCATTTTTTGCTGCTTTGAAAGCTAAAAACTGCTGCTGTTTTGTTCAACGTTACTGTCATTGGGGATTGAATATCTGACTTTTAAAACTAAAGTATAATAAATATAATAGATGTGGGGAGAAACAGAGAACAATGCATGACCCACAACAACCTGATATGTTTTATCCCCAAACTGCTCTCTTTAACATGCTTTGAGGTAAAGCTATGAG